>JADLZN010001296.1:277500-322733 GCA_018155175.1 Sinocyclocheilus anophthalmus
GAGATGGGAGAAAGTTGTAGAAAGTCAACCATCACTCCAGCCCTCCACCAGTCGGGGCTTTATGGCAGAGTGGACCGACGGAAGCCTCTCAGCAGTTGCAAGACACATGAAAAAAAACACCTGAAGGACCAAGATGGTAGAAATAAGATGCTCTGGTCTGATGAGGCCAAGATAGAACTTTTTTGCCTTAATTCTAAGTGGTATGTGTGGGGAAAACCAGGCACTGCTCATCACCTGTCCAATATAGTTCCAACAGTGAAGCATGGTGGTGTCAGCATCATGCTGTGGGGGTGTTTTTAAGCTGTAAGGGACAGGACGACTGGTTGCAATCAGGGGAAAGATGAATGCGGCCAAGTACAGGGTTATCCTGGAAGAAAACCTTCTCCAAAGTGCTCAGGACCTCAGACTGGAACAAAGGTTTACCTTCCAACAAGACAATGTGACCCTAAGCACACAGCTAAAATAATGAAGGAGTGGTTTCACAACAACTCTGTGACTGTTCTTTGTTCTTGAATGGCCCAGCCAGAGCCTGACTTAAACCCAATTGAGCATCTCGGGAGAGACCTAAAAATGACTGTCCACCAAAGTTTACCATCCAACCTGACAGAACTAAAGAGGATCTGCAAGGAGGAATGGCAGAGGTTCCCCAAATCCAGGTGTGAAAAACTTGTTGCATCTTCCCAAAAAAGACTCATGGCTGTATTAGATCATAAGGGTGCTTCTACTAAATACTGAGCCAAAGGGTCTGAATACTTAGGACCAGGGTGATATTTCAGTTTTTCTTTTTTAAAAGCCTGCAAAATGTCAACAATTCTGTGGTTTTTCTGTATATGGGGTGGTGTTGTTTTGTGTACATTAATGAGGAAAAAAAATTATTTTAAATGATTTTAGCAAATGGCTGCAAATATAACAAAGAGTGAAAAATTTAAGGGCGTCTGAATACTTTCCGTACCCACTGTTATATTATGATATTTGTATATATATATACACAACACCACACACACATATAGAGTATATCAGGTAAAAAAGGTTAGTATTAGTTGTTGCAACTAAGGAATGCATAATTTGCACAATATTAAAATGTGCCCTGAAGATTTTCATGGCTGTATTAGAAGGAGAATATGCAGTTGATTGAAATATGTTTATCAAATGAGAAAATAATAACAAAATATCATAAACTGAAACAGAATTAATTAAATAGGAAATAGTTAGAAAATTACTATGTAATTATTAAAACTTAAATAAATTAAAAATATAACCTTAATAATAAATAAAACCTAATTCAGTATATTATGCTATAATAGTATGTGAAAGTAAAACATTGCAGTATTGAAAATGGTGAAAATGATCTTAATTGCAATGATAAAATAATAACCAAAATAATATCAAGAACTGCAATAAGAATAATTTAAAGCTAAACTTTAGAAATATTTTTAAAACAATTAAAATAAAAATGACAGTGTATCAAAAATGGTCCTAAAATATGCTTAATTTTTCTCTTTCTTTTTATTTTTGTATGAAGTATAACCTGCATGCTTGTGAAATGCACTCTGTGAGATTGAGATTACTGGTTGCAAGATTAGTTCCAGGGGTTTCCATCTCTAGTCCCCAGAGGATTAACCATCATAAATATAGCATTTCCACGGCATATTGTTATGAGAACTAAGAGTGCTAAGAGTGAAGAGAGGAGGACTGGCAGTTGTGTTTATTGATTTATTTCAGATTTATTAAAAAAATTCAAAGGAAGAGCTATTTGTGACAATTATTTAGGATTTACAAAATGGAGCTGAGCATTTGAGGTTGCTTTGTGATATTGAAATGTATGTTACAGTGTTTGCTTATAGTTGATCTAAAAGAGTTATAATCTAAACAGTAGTTATTCAAAAAAAAAACAACAAACACAAAAAAAAAAAAAAAAAAAAAAAAAAAAAAAAAAAGAAAAAAAAAAAAAAAAAAAAAACAAAAAAACACAATACTATGTAGAGACACTGTGATTAAATCTTTTTATAAATAAATCAAAAAATATACAAAAGCATTAATGAGTTTATATTAGCAAATCAGCAACTGTGCAGTGTTCCCATGATGCATTCATGTCAGCACAGACGCATCCTGATCCTAAGGTCAGAGGTTAAAGGTCAAATGCGAGTGACGAAGCCCAGGCGGAGGTTGCTGGGCACCTGTAGGAGTTCGAGTGCTTGTGGTGAGGAGCAGAAGGGAAAGGTGACCTGGAAACGATACTGTGAATCCATCATCAGCTGAGACGACCCCTCGCGCTCCTGCAGCAACGCCTGTTACCATAGAGACAAAACAAGGGCCAATCAGACGATGCTCCATTCTATGAAGTTGTGATCGTTTACCTTTCTATTACCATTCAGAAGTTTGGGGTGAAGTATGATTTTTTTACGGAAGTTAATACTTTTATTCAACAAGGATGCATTAAAGTGATCAAAAGTGACAGTAAAGACATTTATAATGTTACAAAATATTTCGATTTCAAATAAATACTGTTCTTTTGAGCTTCCTTTTCATCAAAGTATCCTGAAAAAAGAAAAAGCATCATGATGTCCACAAAAAATATGAAGCAGCACAAATGTTTTTAACATTGATGATCTATTAATCAATGTTTCTTGAGCAGCAAATCAGCATATCAGAATGATTTCTGAAGGATCATGTGACACTGAAGACTGGAGGAATGATGCTGAAAAATTCAGCTTTGATCACAGGAATAAATTACATTTTACAATATATTCACATAGAAAACAGTTCTTTTAAATAGAAAAAAAAAATTCACAATATTACTGTTTTAATTATATTTTTGATCATAAATGCAGCTTAGGTGAGCAGAAGAGACTTTAAAAAATGGTACCAACCCCAAACTTTTGAACAGTAGCGACCATGCTTAAAAAAAGAAAAGACCTACCTGCACTTTGCGGACAAAGGACGGAGTGACACGCTTTTCAAAATCATCAATGGGTGTGTAGGAGTTAAGGATTTTCACAATCTACAAAACCAGAAAACAATCAGATTCTAAGGGCTCTTAGAATCTCTGACAAATTAAAAACTGACATTCTATGGCCAATAAAGCCTATATAAATGAATGAATGGCAAAGCAGCAGGCTATAGTTTGCACCTGCACAGGAGAGAGCTCGGAGCATCTCTGCTTGATCTCGGCTGCGTCTTCATCTGTAGTCTTGTTGACCTGAAGAAGCCAGGCGACCTGAGAGAGCGGCCCCAGCGTTTCCATGGCGCAGCTGCTCTGCAGATCCTTCTCTCGCAGCCACTCCTCTAGATAACTGATGTTACACCTGAAAAACAAAGATCCTTCATTAAACCTTTTTCTAGGGATGTTCAGAAAGCCATACTACCAAACCTCTCATACTATCTGTGCAGTAAGCAGTATGTATACAACCACTTGTATGTGCCAGAATGGCACTATTCCAGAGCACACTTCACTGAATACTATATCCCATAATGCAATGCACACCTTACCTTCCATTTCCAGTGATGTATGAACTTAAAACATATACATCTCCACAGTATGTATAGTGTGCACACTATGCAAATGTCTTGTATTTATGGAATAGTACCATACTGTTCATTTTGAAACTTTCCGAAACTTAAACAACTCGTTTTTTGAGACTTTGGCCATGTTTAGCATGAGGATCCAACTCTTTAGCAGAGTAAATAAGTCAGAATGCATGGAATAGCATTAGACATCCCCTTTAAATAGCAAAGACATGTATAGGATTACAAAACAAATCTGTCACTTTTGATCAATTCAATGCATCCTTGCTGAATAGAACAGTAGTGTATATGCTGTGCATTATGTAGTAATGCACATACAAGGATTTAACACATGTATGCACCTGATCTGCATGCCCTTGCGGCAGGAGCACAGGTCCTTGCGGAGCAGAATGCTGTTCACCGACGTGGCTCCGATGAGGAAGAACAGCTGTCTTATGACCTGAACCTGCAGCTGCGGCTCCATGCCATGCTGCGCCATGCTGGTGTGGGACGCGTCGAGCTGCTGCAGGATGTCTGTCACACTGAACGGCTCCGACCCACTGTGGTCCCCGCCGTCCTCGTACACGCTGTTCGAGCGCTTACGGAAACCGGTGGGCTTCATGCTGGAGATTCCCTGGAGACTCTCGTGCTCCAACATCCCAGGGACTGAACGGAGAGAGTGGATTGTTTAATGAGATGGAACAAAGGAAAATGCGTTAAATTATAGCGCCAATGCATCGACTCTATTTCCATACTTATCATGGGAAAGAGCGCGTCCTCCATCACGCTGATGAACTGATGGTAGATGTTGATGGCGAGGTCGCTGAGAATCTGCCGGTGCTCTGACAGGTCGAAGTTCCTCAGGCAGTTCTTGTTCTGACGAGGAGTGTTGTGCTTCATGAACTCCTGTTGATGGAGGGGAAATAAAGAATCTCAGTGGTTGGTTTCAGGAATGATACAGTAAGATATCCTTGAAATTAAGTGTTAATGTATTAAATCAGGAAGTACAAATAGCATTTTATGGGATCTTTAAAGGGGTCCTACTATGCTCTTTTACAAAGTCTTGATTTTGTTTTGGGGGTGTACTAGAACAGGCTCTCATACTAGGTTGTTCGAAAAACACATTATTTTTCACATATTTTACATTATTACAACACCTCTCTCCCCGAATAGTTCCTATATCAAATGAAGGCCCGCCTTCTGAAATATGAAATGTGCTGTGATTGGTTAGCTGGGCCAGTGTGTGCTGTGATTGGTTAGCTGGGCCAGTGTGCGTTGTGATGGGTCAGCTGGGGCAGTGTGTGTTGTGATTGGTTAGCTGTGCCAGTGTTTGTTGTGATTGGTTAGCTGGGCCAGTTTGTGCTGTGATTGGTTAGCTGGGCCAGGTTGTGGTGTGATTGGTTAGGTGGGCCAGTGTGTGTTGTGATTGGTTAGCTGGGCCAGTGTGTGCTGTGATTGGTCAGCTGGGACAGTGTGTGCTGTGATTGGTCAGCTGGGCCAGTGTGTGTTGTGATTGGTCAGCTGGGCCAGTGTGTGCTGTGATGGGTCAGCTGGGCCAGTGTGTGTTGTGATTGGTTATCTGGGCCAGTGTGTGTGTTGTGATTGGTCAGCTGGGACAGTGTGTGCTGTGATTGGTAGCTGGGCCAGTGTGTGTGTTGTGATCGGTCAGCTGGGTCAGTGTGTGCTGTGACTGGTTAGCTGAGCCAGAGTGTGCTGTGATTGGTTAGCTGGGCCATGGTGTGCTGTGATTGGTCAGCTGGGCCGGTGTGTGTTGTGGTTGGTTAGCTGGGTCAGTGTGTGTTGGGATTGGTCAGCTGGGCCAGTGTGTGCTTTGATTGGATAGCTGGGTCAGTGTGTTCTGTGATTGGTTAGCTGGACCAGTGTGCGCTGTGATTGGTCAGCTGGACCAGTGCGTGCTGTGATTGGTTAGCTGGGCCAGTGTGTGTTGTGATTGGTTAGATGGGCCAGTGTGTGCTGTGATCGGTTAGTTGGGCCAGCGTGTGTTGTGATCGGTTAGCTGGGCCAATGCGTGTTGTGATCGGTTAGCTGGGCCAATGCGTGTTGTGATCGGTTAGCTGGGCCAATGCGTGTTGTGATCGGTTAGCTGGGCCAGCGTGTGCTGTGATAGGTTAGCTGGGCCAGTGTGTGTTGTGATCGGTTAGCTGGGCCAGTGTGTGCTGTGATGGGTTAGCTGGGCGTGTGTGTTGTGATCGGTTAGCTGGCCAGTGTGTGCTGTGATTGGTTAGCTGGGCCAGTGTGTGCTGTGATTGGCAGCACTCGGCGCCTGGTCGGGAAATGTCATGCCCCTTACCATAGCCACCTGCTAGCTTCAGTGTAAATATTGCATCAATATCAAATCAATTTGAGCGCGATTTAAACCTGGATGATTGTAACCACTCTAAGTTCGTCTGCCTTGGGAAAGCTAGCGTGTCTCTGACATAGTGATAACACTCGTTGCCTTCTCTAGTGCAGCTTAACCAGGTCTCGTCTCATTCGTCGATATTTGTGATATTGCAAATATGCGTTGTAGTCCAAACGAGTAATTGGTTGTAGTTTTTGAAAAGTGATTTCTGTTAAATAAAATATCTCCTTTTGAAATGGACTTTGAGCTTTGTAACTTTGCAGATCTTTTTTACGCTCAAAAAGCAACATTACAGACTAACTAAAGTTGAAAAAGTGAAAAAGCATAATAGGACCCCTGTAATAGCGGAAGGGAGTAGAGAGACACAGAAAAGGACTTTACCTCGTCTCCGCTGTACTGTTTGAGACAGGTGAGGAAGTGATATGTGTTTGAGAGCCAGAAGGACAGAACTTCAAAACTCTCCTGTTGGTTCTGAAATCATAGTCATCATAATCATCATCATAAAGTGACGTGCAGCAGCAAGCGCAGCTCTGTGGGTGTTTTAACCACATCTCAGAGGATTCTGCAGGTTGGCTGTATTCAGATGTGATTGTGTGATTAATTAAAACTAATTACATTAGTTTGCTCGAATTCAGGACATAATACAATGTGTGACAGAATTCATTCATATTTACTTCATTTATAATCAAAAGAAAATTACATTTTGCTTAAAGAAACTTAAGCATGTTTACAACTATTATACTTTTGCAGTGACATTATATTTTATACAAATTATTTATTACTGTATTTATTATTATTTTAATATTTAATTGCAATGCTGTATTAATAATATATATGTATAGTTAAATCAAATCCTGTATTAAAATAAGACAATAAACATTAGAATGTTTTTATATATATATATATAAATATATATATAACACACACCACCACACACACACAGTGCAGTTTTATTTGTTTATATATTCTTGTGATTCAACGTATTATATTAGTAGGGCGATATTAATATGTAAAAGATGGCTATAATAGCATAAAGGCAAACACACCAAATGAATGATGACAATGGTAATATATATTATATAATATATATAATTAAGATATATAATTTTTTATTATATGAATACAAATAGTCAATAGGTTTTGGATCTATTTCAATTTTATGAATATTTTTTTTACTTTATGACAAGGAGATTTTGCATTATAATAATGAGAATTCACCCATACAAAAAGTATCTGCATTAAAAGCTGAGAATAACCCTATTCAAACCAACCAATCATAAAAAATCCACATCTGTCAAAAAACATCCAGAAAGAACAGAATCTACATGATTACGAATTATAATAAGGTCTTTGAAGATTCCTGAAAAGATAAAAGAGCCACATACAGTACACATTCAGAGGGCCGTCGGTCCAGCATGCACAGGTTTACCGTGATGACCTCTTTGATGGCTGAGATGATGCCGTTCATGAGGGACTTGAGTTTGTTTCCGTCATTGAGGTAATCAGCGTGTCTCACACACATGAAGAGGAGATGTGCAGCCAGACCAGGGATCATTAGCACACCCACACCGCGAGGTTTCAGCTCTGCAGATTACAAACCACTCAGTAAATTATGAGTTATTTGTGCGTTGGACGTACACATGCTTTAGTGATGGGTTTACCCAGTATAAGCGTCCGGATCAGCCTGCTTTCATTCTCCTTCTTGTACTCCAACATGCCCAAATACTCTTTGGGCACAGCTGGCGCTGCTTTCTGATTGGCTGATGAGGATACAAAACATGGAGAGGATGAGACCGGATTGGCTAAATATAAAATCAGATGAATGGAAAGAGTTGTACCTGTCGCATGTGTATGAATTGCTTTGATTTGGTCTTGGAGTCGTTTTATCAGTCTGTCCTTCATGTCTAGCTGCTCCTCAAAGTCCTGGAACCAGAAGAAAATGATCTTACAAATTAGATTAATATTAACATATTGACTTTTTGGACCGCAAGACCTAAATGTCTATCAGGAGGGCACTGATTCTGGTGCCACTAAGAGTCTAGTTTTAAAATAAACAAATAAATAAATGCATAAATTAATAAATAAATCTAAATTAAATACGTTAGAAATAAGTTATATAATATTAAGTGTAAGTATATTATAATTGTATAACATTAAGGAGGATAATATTAATATTTAGGAGGACAACTAACAGTCAAAGTTTTACATAAATTAATTATTCTGCATATTCATGCATAATTATATCATATATAAGTAAATTCTAAATAACGTATAATACATTTTAAATAGTAAGTCTAAGTATATTATAAAATATTATATTAAGCATGTTATATATGAAATATAAGCTTATATTAACTATTAATATATACAAAAAATATTGAATAAACAATATATATTTATTAAAAATGTAGCTTTCATTTTTGCATTTTCTTTAAACATTTTTGCATATCCTCCAACCATTTATTTATGTTTTATATTGCATTATGTTTGCTTTGAGGCGTGCATATATTTATTATGCATGTATTTGTCTTTATGTCTAAGTTGCTTTGTAGAAATTAATCCATATAAATGCAAATGTAATCATGAGCGTGCCCTTTCACACACACCATATTCTCAGCTGTGAGATGGGATGTCTCCTGTCTGAGTTTGTTCTTGGCTTCGCTCTCTGAGAGCTGGGCTTTCTGTAGCTGCTCGTTCTCCTCCTGGAGGTCAGCCATCTGTCTCTCCATCTCTTCTCTTCTGCTCTCGCTCTCTGTTATCTTCTCCTCTAGGTGCCTATGAACAGATGCACAACACCTGCGCCTTCAGCCTCGTGCCACAGTCTGTAGTGTAAATATAGTCTGAGGGTAATAAACGCCTCACCTGCGCTGCGATTGCTCCTCTTCAACAGTGAGCTGAAGCTTGTTTGATAACTCCTTTATTTTTGCTGCCACATACAATTTAAGAAGTTCAAACATGATCATAATTGGTCCTACCTCGAGTGAAAAAATCCAAACAGATACCATTTTGAACCCACCCTTTCCCCTCACATTATTTATCACAATACACTACTTAGTTTGAATAATAGATTACTTTATAAAAAAAAAATGTGAGCTCACCAATGCATTTATTTGATCAAAAGTAGAGTAAAAACAGTAATATTGTGAAATTTTATTACAATTTAAAAGAACTGTTTTCAATTTGAATATATTGCAAAATTATTCATTCATGTGATGCAAAGCTGAATTTTCAACAGCATTAATATTGAAAACAGTGCTGCTTTATATATTTGTAAAACACATGATACACTTCCAATAGTTTGGAGTAGGTAAGACTAAAAAAAAGGAAATTAATTCTTTTATTCTGCAAAGACGCATTAAATTGATCAAAAGTGACAGAAAAGAAAGACATTATACTATTATAATATTTCTACTGCAAATCACGGTGCTGAAAATCAGCTTGTCCACATAACAAATTTTATATCATATATTTAAATAGGAAACTGTATTCTTAATGGTTAATAAAACCTTAAAAATTAGACTATTTACAGTATTTGATTTCAATAATATGCAACCTTCGTGAGCATAAGAGACTTCTTTCAGAAGCATTAAAAAATTGTATTTATTCCAAACGTCTAACAAGTAGTGTATTTAAAACAGAAGCCCTGGAGTGTGACATCATATCCTGTTGCCCATATCTGTCCAAAATAGTTTAGCATGCTTAAAATGTAGTCCAATTCAGATGTGTTTGGCTCACCGCTCATCTCAGCGCTCTGATCTTGTAACTGGGTCTCAAGCTCTTGTTTGTGGCGGTTCAATTCTGACACCTGCTGCTTCAGTTCTGGAATCACCTGCACACAGGAAGTCACCATCATCACCAGCTGACATCAAACTATGCAAACAAACATACAGTCTACTGTACATAAATACAAGCTCTACCATGTTCTCAGCAGAGAGACGGGCCACTTCCTGTCCGATGCTTTGGTTGACGTTGCTCTTCTCCTGAAAGAGAGCTTGAAGCTGTTCGTTCTCTTTGTTTAAATGTTCGTTTTTGAAGACCAGAGCTTCCTGCTGACTCTTACAAGTGTCCTTTTGCTCCCGCAGCTGAGTTTCCATCACCCTGAGATAAAAGGACAGACAATTTGATGCAAAAATAAACACTATGGATTAAATGACAAACCTTTAGAGGTCATACTTAGCAGCTTTCTCCATTGAGTCAAAAGCAGTGAGAAGATCAGCTCCATCATCATTATTTAAGGCTTCTTCATTAAGTCTGAAGTAAAAGAGACAACTTGATTAAAGCAAATGAAAACTGTGCCAAATGACAATCAGCACTGATGCTCCCAATATTTGTGCACACCTTTGGATGAGAATTTCCTCTTTAGCTTCACCGAGCAGCTGTCTTGTGATCAAACTCATCTTAGCTGAGGGCGTAAAAATGGATAAAGATGCCCTTAGACGAGTCATTCATACATAATGTAAAGACAGTCCATGGCAGCATGTTTTATACCTCTGGCTTGTAGATTCTGAGCTCTCGTGGTTTTATCAGCTTCAGCTCGCTGCATCTGCAGGCTGTTGATTTCTTTCCGTAAATCTGGTATGACCTTCAAATTGAAAAAAAAAAATAATAATAATAGTAAAAGTCTTTTTCAGTCATTTGCAGAAGTGTAAAATGACTAAGTTAAGTTTTGTAGTTCGGGTTTTAGGATCTGGAGGACAAAACGCAAAAATGCTAAATAAAGCATACCGCAAAAAAACAAACAAAATGAATATAAATATCAAATGTAAAAATAAAAAATATATGATACAGTATTATCTTATAGATGTGTGGTGGGTTAGCTGTTGTAAAACAAATAATCAAAAATATGACATATTAGGTGGAGAGGTGTTTTTTTTTTTTTTTTTTTTTCTCTTTTTTTATAAATGTACAAGGACAAATATGAAGAATTAAAAAATATTAGAGATTAAGAATGACAGAAGTTTTAAAAATTAAGATATCTAATAAAATTAAAATACATAATTTAAACATGAAACTTCAATTTTACATTTATTTGAACTTTTTTGCATTTCCCCAACCATTTGATTTATATGGCATTGATTTTTTTTGATGATTGATTCGATGATTATTTGTAATCTCATACATGTAATAATTTCTTTTTTATTTATATATTCATGCACAAATGTATTTATTTATTATTTTTGCATGGTCATCCTTCATGTTAGGCTTCGGTCTACTGTAAGTGCCTTGCAAGCACTATAATTAAACTGCCATATGTACTTGTTCTTAAACTTGGGAAAAATGTAAGAAACAAGAAAAAGGAAGAGTTAGAGGTATGCTTCACCTTGACGTGTTTGGTGAGCTGCAGCACTTGTTCCTGCAGTTCTGCATTGATCTTCTCGTCCTCCTCCACTTGCGTCTGGAGCCTGATTCGCTCCTCTCTCAGTCTACGGCTTTCCTCTTTCAGTACTACGATCTCTTTATCCGAGTCTTCCTTCTGGAGTTCACTGTTGTGCTCCGCCACCCTGACAGAACAGAGAACGGATTTAGCACAAACGCGTTTAGACAAAGCTCTGATTGATAGCCTAATAAAAGAAAATGAGAAATGTCCAAGCTGTAATTTTCAGTGTAAACAACTCAAAGTCAAGTCTGTTCCTCACAAAGCTATCATGCAGCTTTTGGACCACTTTTAGAATACTTTTATGTTGGCTTCATGCTGGTTTTTCTGGTGCTTGACATGGTCACCATCCACTTTCATAATATGAGCAGTTTGGACATTCTGCTGAACAACTTCTTTTGAGTTCCACATTCAACTCATGTTTGGAAAGATATGAGAGTGCGTAAATGATTTTTGGGTGAACTATTCTTTTACAAAACATTCTTACTTTCTGAATCTCTCCTCTCTTTCTAAATCCTCCATCAGTTTTCCCTTTACATCCTCAAATTGACTCTGGGGAAAACCAATGTTAAGTTAAGTCCACACTCTCATTATCATGTTTAAAGGCAGGTCAATTCACCCGTTGCATCTTGACAGGGTCGTCTCTTTCAGTTTCTGCTCCAAAGCCTTATTCGCCTCAGTAAGTTTCTCTTTGTCACTCTGAAGCAGACCGATTGTCTTGGAGAAGAGAACAAAGTGAACACTCTCATAATTATATTTATCAAAATGACAAAGATAATGTACAAATCAGTAGGTGTGTTCGACTTCATGCGGCGCTGTGCAGACCGATCGGCGAGAGTTGCTGCTTGCAGTCGGGGACAGAATGGAAAGCGAAGTCGTGAAGTCGGACACTTTCTGATCCAGTAGTGACAGTGTTTGCAGCTTTATCCCCAGATGAAGAGAATTAAATGCATATTTGACAAATACACAGAGTCTACGAGGAGTTTTCATTGTACTGTTTAATGCAGAGCCATATGTACAAGAATAACGTGCAACCTAAGCCCTATCATAAGTGGGTCTATTATATTTGTCGGGTCTCGACCAATCTTACACACTAATTTTAATTTGATTTAACAAATCAATTATTCATTAGGTTAACAAATCGTCACAGTCCCCTCACTCAATAACCTGGATGCCAGGATTTCTGCTGAACACATCTGGTCACCATGACAACTAATCATGACATCACTGGTTTTATGACCCCCCAGGAATGTGAGAAGGATAGCCCACTCTTGTCCCAGGGAAAAGCAGAGTAGAAATGGACTGTGTTATAGTTAATTCATAGGAAAACCGTTATTTTAATGAACACACATATTTCTTCAGGCCCTTGAGTATATTATTGTCATTGTGTATATTGTCTTTGATATTTGTAGACTATTTTAGTATGCTTTTGAGGGAACCCATTCCTGATCATCCCCTTTCACTATATGTAATCTTACCTTGCTTAGTATCTATGAATTTGCATTCTATGATCGAAACAAGCGGGTCTATATATGGTGGTCATGGCAATATATAGTAGCCGCCATGAGGATCCGTATAAATTTCGATTTTAAGTCATTTGAAATTACCATGTTAGAGAACACAAGGGGTCGTTAAACCCTCCACGCAATGCCACCCTCCCGCTCGGAAATCATTTGCTCCTTGGACCAAGCCCCACTTGAAAGCGCGGGAGATACCTTCTACGACTGCAAGGCCGGCTCCAGCGGCCCGCCTCCAGTCGGTGGTTCGTCTTACGTAAGATGATGTGAGAAAACGTTTCAGGATACCAAAGCTTTGTGCCAGGCCTTTCGGTCTTGACTTTTCCATTCACCAAAGATTCTTTGACTCAAACTGGTTCTTTCTCCTCAACCAACTTCAGCAAGATCTTGGGACCTTAAGATTTGCATCAGGAATCTATTTCAGACCGCCGAGACTCGCTAAGTATCAAACTTAGTCGATTTAATTGATGCATTAAGTATCAGTTACACCCTTTTACAAAGGTGTGTTTGAACTAAGAATCTGACTTATCTTGAAGGCTTTGATCTGTTGAATATACAGGCAAAGTGTTCCATAAAATCCATTCTTAATGCCTCTTTCTATGCTGAGTTAAACTCTAACCCTTCCTCTACAATGTATGTGTGGATGTGTGTGTGTGTGTGTGTATGTGTATGTTAGACCGGCTTAAGGTGTTTATGTAGTATGTTAGACTAGTCTAAGTGTTTATGTAGTTAATAAAACCTTACTTGTATCACACTTGAGGTTGTTCACTGTTTGCTCATAACTGGAGTCACTTAATCATGCGATTTACGCTACATTTTGTAGAATTGTACAGTAAGAAAGTTATATCCTTTAACCAGGAAATTAACGTTCTTAGAATTGACCCCCCCCAAGCCGGTTGACATGATTGGTAGCTAATATTTACAGTGGATCTAAAATATGAATAGTTAATTATAACTAGTATGGTTAATTATTCATATTTCCTGTCATGAGCTGATTCGTTACAGATTTTGTTGGAGAATGCGGGCATGATAAAACGAAAGCTATGAGTTTAAACACTGGCAACTTAAAAAGTGTGTGCTTGATAGCACAGGTTAAAATAGGACGTGACTTCAGATGACCGGTGTCCCTATTTGCTGGCTTGTTGAGAGGCAGATAAAGTGGGGGTTTGAATTGGTACCGCTATTATGATTGTGAGAGTCTTTATGTATTTCATTCTTAATGGCATCGGTGTAAGGTTAATTTGATTTTAGCAAAGAAACCCTAATTTCAGTATTAACGCATAAATCTGTCCTGACAAAGCGTAAATCTGAATCTCAGCTCAGCGCCATGTCCAAACTGTACCATAATGTAAAATGCTTTAGTGAAGAAATCACAAAAATCGCAGTAGTGTTTAAATTGTTTCTTTGAAGAAGAAAACTCAGTACAGTTATATCAAGGTAGATATGAGCGCTGCTCCCCTTTCTACAGCAAAAAGGCCTTATAGTTTATAATTAGATAGAAGCAATTAATCTACACTTTGACTGCATATACAGTATACAAGCAACCTGGTGGTCATTATATGTTTCACTCGCTGAGTGAAAGTAAAGGTGTAATACTGTACTTTAGTAATCATATGTGAGGCAAACATAACTACACATATGTTTAAACCGGTTTTAACTTACGGTAAACACGTTTTGTAATTCTTTAAACATGTGCAAGAAGTTTATTGTTGCATTAGTGAAGCACTCACCGAAGTGCTTATGTAATGCGACAAGTCTTGAAGGCTGAAAGCACCATGTTCTAAAACTGTGACTTTTTAAAATAGACAGACATTAAACTGTGTTAATTGCACTGGCATGCATTGGTTACCGTGACAACAACTTGTCACAGGAAGTGCTAACTTCACATAGCACAACACGCCGTGTTGTAAACAAACCACCTGAAGCAGTTAAGCTAACACGATTTAGCATAGTTTCATTTTAGGCTAAGCTCCCAAATAGCTTTAACAATTAGGGGTTATCACTCTTTATGTGAAGCTTTTAAATACAGAGGTGTGTGTGCAGTGTGAAGCAATTTGAATTTAACCTCATCCCTCGTTTCTGATTTTTCCATTTATCTTCCTTCTTTTTCTTCTTTTTCTAAATCTTCAATTAGTCTCAGCGAATTTAACTATCTAGATATATCCTTCCTGAATGCTATTGCTCAGTTACTAGTTAATTAAATCAAAATTTAATTAAATCTTAACTGTCTATCGAGGAAAGGCTCATTAAGGTATTGGGTGCTTTTAGTAAAACACTAATCACTAGTGCTGCTATTTGATCCTAATACCAGAATGATTACATTGTTTTGTTAATAGCAGTCAGCTAAATTTAAATCCATTTACATGTTATGCCCACTTGATGTTCTCTCTGAACCTCAAAAGGAACAAGAGACATTTCTATTTTTGATTTGTTTATTTCAACCAAAAAAAACATCATAGGCCCCCATATCTGAATGAATGATTCCTTTTTCCTTCTGCTTTCCCCTTTTCTCCTTCAATCCCTTAGAGATTGAGCCTGTTTGGGGAACCGTCATTAAATTCTGAGTGATAATTTGACAATTAGAGTAGTCTTAAGTCATCAATCAAATCCCTGTTTATGCCCTTTTCAGCAAACATATGCTGACCCAAACCTATTTTAGCATTCACACTCTGTTTTGATCTTGTAGTAGTCTCTAGCCCCTACTCTCAACACAAGTGTGCCAAAATGTTGCAGATGCTCAGTCTAACTGCCCAGAATGCAGAACAGAGATGGCTGGCCAGGCGTCGTGAGGAACACACCCTTTACCCAGGCCCGACGACCACCAACTGAGCCGAAAGCGGCTGGACGCGGGGAGGGGTGTGCCTCAGACTCAGGACTCAAGCGAGAGTTATGGCTACAAATAGCTCACCAAGATCATCATCTTCCTGGCCTACAACCTCATGGGTCTGAAACAGGAGTTAAATGATCTCAAGCAACAGATCATGGCGGTAGCCCACAAGGACCCCAGCAATATGGAGTTACAGGAGGAAATCAATAGTTTTAAAAAGGCTCTGACAGCTGCTGATCAGCAAGAGCACCTGGAAAAGGTAGCTAGAAAGGACCTGGAAAGGAAACACCCCCACAAAATTACTATTAAAGCAGCAAATTCTGAGATCTTAGACAAAGTTGCCAGAATTGAGAATCTGATCCAGCAGCTGAACAACACTCAAAACAAACTTGACATGNCTGCACCTTTGACTTCGCTCGCTGTTGTCTATTGGACGGACAACAACGTTCGAAAGGGGGATAAAAAAACAAAACATATGTAGCGTCTCGGACCAATATGGAAAAACACTAAATTTAAATTTGATTTAAAAAAATCAAATATTCATTAGGTTAACAAATCGTCACAGCCCCCTCACCCAATAAACTGGATGCCAGAATGTCTGCTGAACACCAGGCGCTATGGTAACCATGACAACTAATCATGATATCACTGGTTTTATGACCCCCCAGGAATGTGAGAAGGAAAGCCCACTCTTTGTCCCAAGGAAAAGCAGAGTAGGAATGGACTGTGTTCTAGTTAATTCATAGAAAAAACATTATTTGAATGAACACACATATTCTTCAGCCATTGAGTATATTATTGTCATTGTGTATTTTGTCTTTGATATTCTCAGACTATTTTAGTATGCTTGTGAGGGAAACCATTCCGGTCATCCTTTCACTATAAGTAACTCTACCATATCTAGTATCTATGAATTCGCCTTCTTATGATCGAAACAAGCGTGGATATTATATGGTGGTACATAGGCAATTTATATTAGGGCCCTGAGAATCGTTAAAAATTTCGATTTAAGTCCATTTGCAAAATACCATGCTTATTTGTCTCTTCCACATCCGTTTTTTTTGAGAACAAAGGGTCGTAAAAACCCTCAGCATTGCAACCTCCCGCTCGGGAAATTCCATTTTGTCTTGGACAAGCCAATCGGCAAAGGCGGAGATCTTTCCCGACCTTAAAAGGCCGGCTCCAGGACTCCGCCCAGCGGTGGCTTCGTCTTTAAGCTAAGAAGATTGAAAAAAAACGCTGAAGGTATCAAAGCATCTGTGCCATGCCTTTTCTTCGGCCTAGTCCTTTCCTTTCATCAAGTGACTCTGACTCAAACTGTTTTTTTCTCATCAACCAACTTCAGCAAGATCATGGGGCCGTAAGATCGCATCAGGAATCTATGTTCATACAGACGTGCAAGTATCAAAATTAGTCGATTTAATTGATGCATTAAGTATCAGTTACACTTTTTACAAAGGTGAGTTTGAACTAAGAATCTGACGTATCCCTGAAGGCTTTGATCTGTTGAATATACATGCAAAGTGTTTCATAAAATTCATTCTTTATGCCTCTTCCTATGCTGAGTTAAACTTTAACCCTTTCCAATACCAACTGTATGCATGTGTGTGTGTGTGTATGTGTATGTTAGGCCCCCCCCACCCAGGCTTAATGTGTGTGTGTATGTTAGATTAGTTTAAGTGTTTATGTAGTTAATAAAGTCTTACTTGTGTCACACTTGACTTTGTTCATTGTTTGCTCATAACCGGAGGCAATAATCATGCAGATTTACGTTACAAACTTATAGAATGGTACAGTAAGAAAGTTATTTCCCTTAAACAGGAAATTAAAGTTCTTAGAATTGAAAAGACAGTTGACAGAGAGGTCAGCTAAATATCTACAGCGGATCTAAAAGATGAATAGTTAATTATAACTAGTTATGGTTAATTATTCATATTTCCCCATGAGCTGATCCGCTACACTTTTATCAGCGTTTTTTGATAAACATGACTCAATATAACATTGCGACTACAGTAAAAGAGCTTTTACTGTTATAAAAACACAGATTTGTGAGCATTAGTGGAGTTGAAGTTGTCAGAATAAACATGCAACACACGTCATCGTTGTCATGTGGTGAATTCGGCCAGTACTTTGATGCTATACGTCACAGTGACGTGGCGTTGGTGCAAAATTTCGGACAAAATTTCTAACTGGCATGCACTGCTTCAAGTCAGCCGCCGATCGGTCTGCGCAGCACTGCATGAAGTCGAACACACCTAGTATCTTTACCTGATTGGCCTCTGCAGACTTTGTTCTCGCCCTCTCCTCTAAAGCTGCCATCTCATTGGTCAGCTTTCCAAGCTCCGCCTCCAGAACCTGGATCTTTTCTAGTCCTTGAGCACGTGCATTAGACAAACTGGTGAGTCTTTCCATAAGGCCTAGGTTCTCTTTATTCTAGAAGAGAAAGAAAGGTTTTGTATTTCAGAGTCACTGCAGAAAATTATATATTTAAAGAGTCTGAACACTTTATTTAAATTTTTTTTAAATAGTTATTTTGTTGACATTTAAATTCAAGCATGTGCAAGATGTTTTTATTCAAAACAATTTACTGTACATTCAAAGTATACATTTGATCAGCAGTGTTACTTTAGTAATGTTTCTATGCTATTATTTATAAATATTAGCTTTTATTTTCATATTTTCAGTTTTCATTTTAATTTTGTTCATGTTTTAATAATTTTGTGCCTTGTACCTAGCTTAGATTTTGGGGTTTTTATTAGTAGTAGTAGTTTTTTTTTTTTTAAGTTATCAACATTTTTAATCATTTTAATACTTTGTGTAAGATTTGTAAGTTTTAAAGGGGTCATATGATGTGATTTCAAGTTTTCGTTTCTCTTTGGACAAGCTGATTGTGCATAGATAAGATCCCTAAAGTTGCCAAGAAAGGGAACTAAAGTCGCAAACCCAAAGAGATATTATTTTTAAAAGTTAAGACTCGTCCACGCCCTCCTAAAACACCTCGTTCAAACACGCCCCCACATGTCTATGTCACTGTGTGGGAAGATTTGCATAACACTGCCCAAATGTTCACGCAAAGAAAGAAGGTGTAACTTTTATTCTCGCTGTAGTATTGTTGTTGCCGCCGCCGCCATGTTGTGGAGACGCTGTGTGTTTCGTTGTGAAAGCAAAACTACTTTGTTTGGTCTTCCAAAAGAGGACACAACTAGACATCAGTGGTTAAGTTGTATTTACAACACTGCTCCAAAACACTTCAACCCAAATATTCAGATGCGTGCAAAGCATTTAATGGAGGACTGATCCTGTAGAGTAGCCTACAATGCCAGCTGTTCTGGTGAATTCAGTTCCCCTGTTTCCCCTTCGGCGCGCATGCTGACTCTATACAGTCTATGATGCTGACAAATAATGCTCACTCACAGCCTGTAAGTACGTTTTAATATTTAAAGGATTTGCCACTGATGATTCAAACGCAAGTGTTGAGCCGTGTAGAGTAGAGCTTGTTGTTTGTCGTTTCTCGATCGTTTTATGTTTACGCGGACGATGAACGCAACACGATGCAAACGCAACACGTTAAAAAGACAGATAAGTCTTAAATCTGTAACTATGTCCCCACTGGATGCAATAAATGCCTCGTTTGTAATGGGTTTTATTGGGGTTGTCTCATCATCAACATTTCCGTCACACGCTTGAGGTATTCGGCCAATCACAACGCACTGGATAGCTGGCCAATCAGACCACACCTCTCTTTTCAGACCGATGAGCTTTGTAAAATCGACGTGTTTCAGAAAGGCAGAACATAGAGGAGAAACAATAATGTACAGTATTGTGGAAATATGTGTTTTTTTATAATGTCAATAAACTAGTGCCAGAAAACCACATTTCATTACACCAAATACACAAAATAAAATTCTTTTTAGCAACATCATATGACCCATTTAAATGTCTTTAATCTAATATTTACATTCTATTTTAACAATTATCAGTATGCGTTTTACTTGGAAATCAAACCTATGACTTCAGTAGAACAACAGTGAACTGCGGTCAGATGAGATGTTGTCAGGCCATATGTCAGTAAAAAACAATTTTCCTGTCCTGTCAGGCGATATACTGTGCTCGTAGCACGTGCTCTGACTGCACAAATGTGCTGGCGTGCTGTATATCACTTCATGTTAAAGCGCAAAAGAAACCATGAGCATGCACGTCTGCAGTTAAGTCCTGAAATTACCAAAAAAGGCAATTAAAGCTCCCTAAAAACTGTGCATGCATGTAAGTATCTGTTATACATGAGTCACATTTAAAAACATGTCTCTGAAATGCAGTGGTTTTCAAAACTGTCCTGGAGCACTCATCTAACACACCCGATTTAACTCGTCAGCTCATAACAGAGACTTTAAGACCTGAAGTGGGTCAGAAAAGGTAAAGAGTTGTGAGAAAATGCGATGCGTGTCAGATCCGCGTTATTTTCAGCCGCGGCAGCTCTTAAAGCAGCCAAAATAAGCTAAAAACCAGCTGCTGTGATGTCTGTTCATCAAAGAACAAAAGAGAGGAAATCAATCACTTTTGTATCTTTAAGGATTCATCTATATTAAATTTAGAATTTAGTGTTTGATAACTTTATTCCATTTCTGTATGTTTCATTCTTGCTGCATGGCACAGGTGGCTAAATATGACATTTATTATAATGGTTTATGTGAAGATTGTTTCAAGTTCACTTAAATTAGAAGTGGTTATTTTTTAAACTCTAATAAATGTTAAAATTGATAGCTCTCATTATACTGTAATGTTGAATGGCTATAGTCAATGGTTAAATATTAGGAAAAAAACTATTTCATAGAGACATCAGTAGCATTGGTAGGAGTGATACTCTAGTGATACTAGATGCCACTAAACAAATATTAAAAAATATACTGTCTTTATGTTGTTTCTACATTAATTTGAAGATTGCATGTGAAATTATTGCAATATAAAAGTATATTTAAAAACTTTAATGTTAGGTGGGATTAATCGCGATTAATTTCAGAAAAAAAAGTACGATTAATTAGTGAAAAAAAAATGTTTATCGATTGACAGCACTAATTTTCAAGAGTTTTTCAAGGAGATTTAGGGAGAAACATCTGAGACAGCGTTCAAGACAAAGTCTTCTCTTGAGACTTAACATTCAGTAACATTTTCCTCTATGTTGTCGGATTGTACCTGCTCTTCTATTTTCTTGCGCAGCTGCTGGACTCGGTACGAGAGCTGCACGTTGATGACCAGCCGTCGCATGGTTTGAAAGCGCCGGCGCACCAGCCAAGCTCGAGCGTATTTCTGCAGAACCAGAGCCTTGTGTTCTGCCACCATCTACAATAATACAAAGAATCACAATCAAAATGTGTGATTATGTGATAAAGGTCAAAAGACCATCATGAAACACTTCAAACAAAATGACAAACGATGAGACTCTGCCTTTCTGTAGCGCTTGCGGGCCATCCATCCTCTGGTGTAGGCCTGTATGATGACTGCAGCCCTCAGGACGAGCTGGTAAATCCTCCGGGCCAGATACCCACGACAGTGTCTCTGGATCACCACAGCGGCCCAGGCCTGCTTCAGCGCCAGAGCTGTTATGCTGCGTCTGCAACAGGACGGTTTTTAATGTTCTCCAAAAGCAGCATTAAATGAAAACACATGACGAGTTTATGCATTTCATATGTGCTATTCTTCAATTGTTTGTCTATGTAAACATTCAACAGATTGAAATCTTTGGTTGCATCACATCAGCCAAATTTTGTGTCTTGCTGCATTTTAAAATTCAATTCAATTCAAATGTATTTGTATAGCGCTTTTCACATTACACATTGTTTCAAAGCAGCTTTACAGAAAATGCATGTGTCTACATTACAATTTAATGACAAAAATGACAAACTTGACTTGACGCATCCCTAACTGTCAGGGTTATTGTTGTTAACGAAAACTAAAACCATTAAATTTTTTGTAACATGAATTCAAATAAACTTGAACTGAAACAGACTTTAAAAAAACATACTTATTTTTTATTTAGTTGCCAAGGTAACGTTTAGTTAAACCTGATGTACCAAAATAGCTAAAACTTAAATAAAAATTAATTAAAAAAACTAATTAAAAATAATAAAAATGGCAAAAACAACAAAATTACTAAAGCTTAAAATAAAATTAAAATGAAAACTGAAAATATAAACAATGAAATCTAATTAAAAATATTAACAAAAACTATAATAGTTTATCAATGATACTAAAATAACACTGGAATGAGTGAATGACAGTTTAAAGTTCAATATAAGTTTTATGGACTACTTTTATGGTGCTCGTTTGTCATTTTTGGTGTTTGGGTTGCTTAACATGTTTTGTATTTGAGGGAGGACAGGAACATGGGAGTTTTACCTTTTTTAAATGCTCAAGATCGCTGTATTCTGCTTTATTCTGTTGTGCTAATGCTAATTTCTAAAAAAAATTGAACACACCCTATCTGTGTACACGATCGCTCAAAAGTTTTGGGGACAGTATTTCTTTTCTTTTTTTTTAAACTTTCATTCTGCACGGATGCATTAAAATGATCAAAAAGTGACAATAAAGACATTTATAATGCTACTAAACATTTCTATTTAATAAAGCGGGTCTTTTACTTCTTTTTCATCAAAGAATCCTAAAAAATGTATCATGGTTTCCACAAAAATATGAAGCAGCACAGCTGTTTTCAACATTAATAATAATCAGAAATGTTTCTTAAATCAGCATATCAGAATGACTTCTGTAGGATCATGCGACACTGAAGACTGGAGTAATTAAGCTGAAAATTCAGCTTTACATCAAAGGAATAAATGACATTTTACAACATATTACAATTGAAAACTGCAATTTTTAATTGTAATATGTTTAACAATATTACTGTATTTTTGATCAAGAAAGTTTGGATTGTTTTTTTTTTTGGATTGAGTTTTGGATTGCTAGTGCTCTGGAAACACTCACCTGATCTGTTTCTTTCCACGCACGTACTGTTGGATAGTGATGGCAGCTTGTCTCATGTGCAGGAACCTGCGCCTCTGCCTCCAGCCCCTCACGTGCTTCTGGATGCTCACGCAAGCCGCACGAAGATGATCCAAACGCAGCTTCTCCAGGTACGCCACCTGTCCCGCCCGGAAGAAGATCTTACTCCGACCGAACTTGTACTGGTTGGAATCCTGTAATGGACCAGAGAGGACTTTTTTCAGAGCATGGCTGAAGAACACGAGCTCTCAGATATAGCACAGCGCGTTTCTCTTACAGGAATGAGTCTCTGCAGAACCGTCTTGCACGTCTGCTTCTTCTCTCCCAGCTTCAGCTCCGACTGGCTCATCAATATACTGTAACGGCTGTAAAACTCTATATACGTCCATCTGTGAAGATGGACAGAGATGATGAGAACTGTACAAATTAGTGATGACAAGGAAACATCACTAATCTGGACATCTGTGGCCATTTCAACCTGGGTTGGTTGGATTTTCTGATGTGTTTTTGATTGCTCCAGTGTTTCTTGAGATTTTGGTGGAATTGTACACAATTAAAAAAAAAAAAAAAACATTAATAATTCTGACAAAATCATGTCTAGATGAAAAAATAGATTAAAAAAATCATGAGATAAAAAACAAGAAATTACATTGTGCATGAGGCAATGTATGATAATTAAACAGATGATACAATGATTTTTTTTAAATACTACAATTATAGTGTTTTTCAAAATTGTAAATAAAATAAATGTATTAAATAAAAATGATCACGATGCAAAAATAATTATAATCATACTAATTATAGGGTTTCTTAATTATCCTAAATATAGGGTTTTCTTTCAGCAAAATATAATGTCTTGTGATTTTAAAATAAAATATGACCTGGACATGTTATTTTGTCATTTTTATTCATTTTTTTATATTTCTATTTAGCTTTAATTTATTTGTATTTGTTCTAGTAATTTAGTACTTCAAACTAAAATTTTATTTCAGTTAGTTGCCAAGGCAACATTTAAAATTGTCATAAGGTTTCTAACTTCTTTTAATTTGTATATTTTATTTAAGATTTATTTCAACTAAATTTGACAAATTTTAGTTTTAGTTAACAGACACACTAATATCCTTCACACATAATTCACTATAGATATGCCTTCCTGTATATTTCTTTATAGTTTTGTGTCATTCAGTCATGTGATATCTGTATGAAAGTCACAGAGCCTTCACAGAACTGTTCAAAATGACGTTAAAAAGGCCACATAGTGATGTGTTGTTGGTGCACGGAGAGTTTCGATCACCTGGACGGGTAACTCTGGGCACTGATACGGATGGTCTCCAGCACACCACAGGCCCTCAGCTGCTGCACCACACGCTTTGAGTCGTACCTGAGCAAACACACACGCAACACACACAAATAAATACATTGTTCACAAAAAGACACAAATAAAATAATTCTGGCTTTTTGTCACTTACTCAAATGGCAGTTTCTCCTCATTGGGTTTAATACAGCGCACATAATGAGGTGTAGTAGCATTCAGAGTCTCCATTAACAGGTACAAGGAACTTCGAAACTAGATAAAACGTATAATCTTTCAAAATTAGTTAATCAGCCAAACATGATAATTATCACTAATATTGTCTGTGATTTTGTACCTTGTCTCCTACAGTGGTTCTCAGCTGCTTGTTTGAAGCTTTGACTCTGGGATATGCCGGTGTCACCTTGATCATTTTATGGCTAGAATTTGGTTCCTCCTCTTTAAAAAAATTCGCCAAGAGAGCAAACTAACAACACAGAAATTAGATAAAACAACATTATAATGGCATTAAAGGGGTCCTATTATGCTTTTTCATTTTTTCAACTTTAGTTAGTCTGTAATGTTGCTGTTTGAGCATAAAAAAGATCTGCAAAGTTACAAAGTTCAAAGTCCACTTCAAAAGGAGATATTTTATTTAACAGAAATCACTTTTCAAAAACTACAACCAACGACTCGTTTGGACTACAACGCATATTTTCCAGGATTTGTGATGTCACAAATATCGACGAATGGGACGAGACCTGGTTGAGCTGCACTAGAGAAGGCAACGAGTGTTATCACTATGTCAGAGACACGCTAGCTTTCCCAAGGCAGACGAACTTAGAGTGGTTACAATCATCTGGGTTTAAATCGCGCTCAAATTGATTTGATATTGACGCAATATTTATACTGAAGCTAGCAGATGGCTATGGTAAGGGGCGTGACATTTCCCGACTTGGCGCCGAGTGCTGGCCCAGCTAACCAGTCACAGCACACACACTGGCCCAGCTAACCAATCACAAACACACACTGGCCCAGCCAACCCATCACAGCACACACTGGCACAGCTAAAAACCGAATCAACAGCACACACTGGCCCAGCTAACCAAATCACACAGCACACACCGGCCCAGCTAACCAGTCACAGCACACACTGGCCCAGCTAACCAGTCACAGCACACACTGGCCCAGCTAACCAATCACAACACACACTGGCCCAGATAACCAAGCACAACACACACTGGCCCAGCTAACCAAACACAACACACACACTGGCCCAGCTAACCAATCAAAACACACACTGGCCCAGCTAACCAAACACAACACACACACTGGCCCAGCTAACCAATCACAACACACACTGGCCCAGCTAACCAATCACAGCACACACTGGCCCAGCTAACCAGTCACAGCACACACTGGCCCAGCTAAAATAACAAAACACACGGCCCAGCTAAACAAATAAAGCACACACACCGGCCCCAGCTAACCGATCACAACACACACCGGCCCAGCTAACCAATCACAAAACACACTGGCCCAGCTAACCAATCACAACAACACACACTGGCCCAGCTAACCAGTCACAGCACCAATGGCCCAGCTAACAAATCACAGCACACACTGGCCCAGCTAACCAAACACAACACACACACTGGCCCAGCTAACCAATCAAAACACACACTGGCCCAGCTAACCAAACACAACACACACACTGGCCCAGCTAACCAATCACAACACACACTGGCCCAGCTAACCAGTAACAGTACACACTGGCCCAGCTAACCAGTCACAGCACACACTGGCCCAGCTAACAAATCACAGCACACACTGGCCCAGCTAACCAATCACAGTACACACCGGCCCAGCAAACCAATCACAACACACATTGGCCCAGCTAACCAATCACAACACACAATGGCCAAGCTAACCAATCACAGCACACACATTGGCCCAGTTAACCAGTCACAGCACACACTGGCCCAGTTAACCAATCACAACACACACTGGCCCAGCTAACCAATCACAGCACATTTCATATTTTAAAATCAAGACTTTGTAAAATGTAATAGGACCCCTTTAAACTTCATTAAACATAAAGGGAGCTATTAGGTTGATACCTGACTAGCACGCATGATGTCCACCAGCTCTTCATAAAGTGTGTCTCTGTTCTTCTCCAAAAAACCTTTACACTGGTATTCTACCTAAAAAAAAAGAAAACAGTTTTAGTTTTTCATACACCATTTTCAGTTTTTAAGACAATATAGGGAGGTAATAGTCTCTCACCTTATCAGCAAAATGCTGAATCACAAAAGAGTCATTAGACATTCGGGGTTTCTCAAACAGCGGCTTTGAGCCTAGAAAATTGTACAGCTTTTGCAGCCAGTTTTTATCAGTACCCTGCAGGAACTGTGGGAGATCAAAAACGATTCAGTTAGTGCAAAAAATAATCATAATGATCCTAAATATGGGTTTCTTTAAGCAAAATATAATATCTTATTTCTTCCTTTTGATTTTGAAGCAAAATATGACCTGGACATGTTCTTGACAGGTTTCATAAAATTATAAAACTGCAATCCGTCACTATAGATATCAGTCTTATGTTAGATTTTTTTTAATTAGTTAATTTTCAGTTTTAGTGTAAGTTTTAATCATTTTGTTTTGTGTTTTTGTCATTTTTCTTAGTTTTTTATATTCCTATTTAACTTAAATTTATTTTTATTTAAATTTTTGTTTTAGCAATTTAGTATTTCAACCTAAAACGTTATTTCAGTTAGTTAAAGTTAGTATAAAAGGAGACAACCTGGAGTGAACATACTAACAAAAAAAACCACCTCTTTGAGAGAGCAATGAGATTAAATGAAGATCAAGTGGAAACTCTGGAGACATTTCACTATTTCTCACCAAATTCTCCTAAAACCAAATTCACCTAAATTATTTGTGTCCTAACCAGGAACATTTACTGTCCTTGACACAGTAAAAAATAACAGCCAATCAGAAAACATGCTTATGCTTAATATTCAGCAGTGTGGTGTGCGATTGTGGACCAATAAATTGTGAGATTTAATTGTGGGCGGAGCTACCCAGCAAGCTGCAACAGTAATATAAACCACCACTTTCTTTCACGGTTAAAAGCAGGTTAAAACAGAATATTTTATCCACAGTGTTATTCTCACCAGACACTCCTCATCCAAAAGGTCCAGAATGCCCATCTTAGCCTCGATGAGGTCAATAACGGGCTGATTGTCATAGAAATCGATCAGCGTCCAGGGAATATCCTCTTTCATGTACTCCTCCTGCTCCAGTTTAAACACGTGCTGATAGGATGATAATCAGAGACATGTTTTTATAAGTTCCACTACAAATCAAATGTAATTCATGGAAAGATGATACAGACGAACCCACCAGGTTGAACTGCTGCTGCAGCTTCTCGTTGGCGTAGTTGATGCAGAACTGCTCGAAACTGTTCACGTCAAAGGTCTCAAATCTAGAGGAAGCCAAAAGACAGATCAACATTAGAACAAATGCTACATTAAAAGCCCGTTCACACCCAGAACGATAACTATGACTATTTTAGCGTCCACACAAATGTGCAATAATGTTGTTTATTATAAGCGCAGTGCAGTTTAGTCATCTGCCGCTTTAAATACTTGAGTTCTGGAAGGGATTCCAACAGTATTGTTCCTCTGTGCCATTATCTTTCTTATCATATATGTTTATCGTTCTTGGTGTGAAAGGGCCTTAATTCTATCGCTCATGCAAACAGGGTCTAAAACTAGCATTTTACTGCTTGTACTTTAGAAAATTTACCGGCCATTAAACTGTGTGTGCATTATTTCCTTAAAGGGGTCATATGATGCGATTTCAAGTTTTCCTTTCTCTTTGGAGTGTTACAAGCTCTTGGTGCATAAAGATGATCTGTGAAGTTGCAAAGACTAAAGGCTCAAAACCAAAGAGATATTCTTTATTAAAGTTAAGACTCTGCCACACCCCCCTAAAACGGCTCGTTCAAACACGCCCCCACATATCTACATCACTATGTGGAAATAAGGCAGAAAAAAATGAGGAAACAGCAATTTTTACTATTATTGTTCATATTTTTTATTTACATTTATTTAAAGATTATTATTAAAAACTAAACAAATCTATAGAAATATCGCTATAATACTGTTGAACTAAGTTTTGGTTCATATACTCCTACTAGTACTACTTTTACTACTAATAATTAAAATAATATGTAATAAAACTTCATAGTTGTTTTTTTTCCTTTGCTTTCAAACACATAGAGCTTATATTTTGGCAGAAAAACACCGTTATCATGAGTGGCTCATGTGTAAAGTTCACATCGCAGCGCATCAGATTGCATTTTTATATAATTTCAATTCAGCTTCCGCAATTTGATAATTGCACTAAACCATATCACGTTCTCAGGCATTTTTATAATTAATATTAATAAGCAACTGTCCAACTGGCGAGTAACACTGTTTCATTTATTCGCCATCGCCGATTTTTACTTGCATTTGGTGCTTGGCATGTGTTAATTTTAGGCCCTGCATGCAAATATACATGTAAATGAATTCAAGCTGACATACCCATAAATATCCAACACCCCAATAAATGAATGTTGTTTCCCAGGGATCATTAGTGCCTGGTTGATCTTGTGGATGACCCAGTTGAAAAGATGGGCATAGATGTGTTTGGCAAGTGCATCACGAGCGTTGATGGCACGTTCCTTGGGTTGTGGTTTCACCACCGTCTCTGCTGACAGGACTATCCGTCTGTGACACAGCCAGCGGCTCATGTTGTCCATGTTGATGCCCATCAGCTCACAGAATATGGCCAAGTGAGGGTCTCTGAACTGGAGAGAGAGCAGAATGAACTTCCGATGAAACACCTTCAAAGTCTTGATTTGGCTTAATGTCAATTATCAACGTAAAACACCTAAAACTGCACAGATAAGAATATTTCTTACACCGATGGACGATTTCTCAGAGCCGTTCTCCTTGATTACCACGTTTCCCAAATGCAGAATCGCAGCGAGCACCTTAAACACGTCAGCCTGAAAACTGTCCTTAAGACCTGAAGAGAAACAAGGCTGCATCACAGCTGAAAGAACAGAAGGATTTTGTTCTTGATAAATATGATAAAATAAACCAGACGCTTCTGTTACCTAGTAGACTGAAAGTTCTGCGTGTTTCTGCCATGTCAGCGTGGTCATCCACGCCTTCGATCTCTGTCTCACCACCCAAACGTGTGTAATTAAACTTGTCTGCGGCCACTAATGAAAACATGAACTTAAAGTCACTTTAACCAGTCCAGAGTCATGATAAGGAGTTATTTTAGTGTCTGTACTGTATACTCCCTAATATTTCTAGCATATTCCTAGTATTACTGCATAACAGTATTCAGTATGCAATGATTAATTATAATAATAATTATAGTTTTTGAGTTACAATGTAGATAGATAGATAGATGATAGGTAGTCTGACAGACAGACAGACAGACAGAAGACAGACAGGACAGACAGACCGATAGATAGATAGATAGATAGATAGATAGATAGATAGATAGATAGATAGATAGATAGATAGACTGATTGATTGATGATAGGTAGTTTGACAGACATGTAAAGTTAATAGTTATATTACTGCATACCTATCTGTCTATATATCTGTCTGTCAAACTACCTATCATCTATCTATCTATCTATCTATCTATCTATCTATCTATCTATCTATCTATCGATCTATTCTATCTATATATCTATATGTTGTCTATCGTCTGTCTGTATCTCTATCTATCTATTATCTGTCCTATCTTCTGTCTGTAGAATACTATCATCTGATCTATCTATCTATCTACTATTCGGATCGATCTATATATCTATCTATCTGTCTATATATCTGTCTGTCAAACTATCTATCATCTATCTATCTATCTATCTATCTATCTATCTATCTCATCTATCTATCTATCTGTCTGTCTATCTGATTCCTTAATTATGTATTATCTATCTGTCTATCTGTCTGTTCTGTTCTGAGATCTATTATCTACTATCTTTCTGTCTGTCTGTCTATCTATCTATCTATCTATATGTCTGTCTATGGCTTCTGCCTATCTATCTATCTATATTATTATCCGTCTATATGTCTGTCTGTCAGACTACCATAAGCTATCATCATACATATCATTACTATCTTCTATCTATTATCTATATCTATCTTAATCCTTAATTTTTCTGTTTTCTACCAATTTCTGGTCTGGTTTTTTTTCTTGGGTCTGCGAGGGTTATATCTATCTATCTATCTATCTGTCTGTCTGTCTGTCTGTCTGTCAAACAATCTATTTATTAACTACATAAATTATGCATTTTTATTCTGACTTTGTATAAAAATGTATTTTTGTAACTTTTTGAGTTACAACAAAGTTAATAGTTATATAAAAATTGAAGATGCAATTTGCACTATACAATACATGAATCTATCTATCATATGAGTATGTCATGCAGGCAGAAATTTTTCGTGACGTATACAGTATACAAACTGCAAAAATTCAAAAAACAATTATAATCATAGCCTTTGTCGCTCCCTGGACTCTACTATATGAATAGCTACTTCTATTCACATAAAATTCTAAGTCATATAACATGTACAGAAACACTCACAAAGTCTTAAGCCTTTAAACTCCGGCTGATTTGCACATGCACACATTTGGTAGAAGATGTGATAATTCCTCTCATTCTCTGACTGCAGGAGGACAAATTAGATATTATGAGTTTTGCACCTTTATTATGTAGTTATTCTGTTATGTCAAGTTTACAAACCATAAAAAGCATTTTTCACCTGAAAAACCACCCTTGACTTTTCCAGAAGGTATGTCCTCATGTTGGCACCAATGATTTGGTATCTTTTGTCGAAGCTGATCTCAGTGTACTTCCCAAATCGACTGCTGTTGTCATTTCTGGTTGTTTTTGCATTTCCAATGGCCTGCAAACACATCAAATATTGCAAAATATATATAGATAAACAAGTGTATGATGATCCAGTGATCTGATCCTGATGGTTTGTTTTACCTCAGTGATCGGGTTGGATGCCAAAACTTTGTCCTCCACCCGAGTTTTGCTGCCAGATTTGCTAACCACAGCGAAGTACCTCATAGCATAGCGAGCAGATACGGTCTTTCCAGCCCCGGACTCACCGCTCACAATGATGGACTGATTCTTGTTATTCCTGCAGTTTGAACAAAAAAGTTGCACTAAAATACCAACTGGGTCTCGTTTTGATCTTAGCTTGTAAAACCTGTACAGTTGGTTATTTAGCATATGTTTGTGCCAGTTCAAAACATAAAGTCTTTCTGAATCAACCAAGACTTATAGAGGTAGTTTAAGACATAACGCTTCACCTGGCCATTTGTTTGTAGGCCTCTTCAGCCACAGCAAATATATGAGGGTCCAGGTCGCCCATGTTTTGACCAGAGTAAGCATGGATGACCGCATCTCCATAGATGGGAAGCTGCTTGTATGGATTGACTGCCACCAGGATAATTCCTGAGATGGTAAATATGGGTGAAGTGATCAAATCAGTGAAGGAGGTTCACATTAAGGAAGCAATTCTACAGATGACCTACCGCAATATGTGTAGATGATTTTGGACTCGACAAATCTGACTTTGAGGTTGTGTAGCACGGCCGGCTCGTGAAGGTAACTGAGGGCTGTGAGGTCATTCTCACCCACCAGGATGTCCGGGTTACGGAGGGGTGGCAACTTCTCACCCCCTTCCAGAGGATACTGCAACTCCTGCAAGAGAGGTTCACAAAGAGAGCCATTTACTTCATTCCTGTATAATGATCCGTTGGAAACGAAAGTCGAATGAATGACTAATACACGTGCTATACGGGTTTCTCATGTAAGACATTTAACTAGCGCCGCGCCATACGTGTGCAGTTTTCGTTTCTAATTTAGAGCATCATTTCATTAAAAAATAAAATTAAAATTTCCATATCCTCCTGGGGGACCCCAGTCATAGGGGACGCTTTGGTTCTGCCTCTATAAGGGACATTATTTATTATTTAGGTTCTCTGAGAGTATGGTCAGGGCGTTTTTAGAAATGATCACGGTGTGTGGGTTTGGGATCATACTAAACAACACCTTTCCCTTGGTCCTTGAAATATGACTGTATTGACAGAAATGGATCAGGGATTGGATATCACTCTTAGTGGGACTTGATATGTATTTGGTACTTATCTTTTAAATATGACTGATTTTCCAGTTGCTTGGGCGTTAATAAACACATCAATCAATAAACAATGTGATGGGGAAAGAAGGTTTCAAATCGGATAGACTCTTTGTTACGTAACAGGCATCTATTTTGCATACATGGTCTTCAAGTAAGGACACCAGAACAAACGGGCTGTTATCAGGCTATTTGAGAAACCCACAAGAAACACAGATCAATAAATGTTTCCTATGAAATTAGGAATTTTTTATGAAATGTTGCGAAGTTATTACTCCCATTATGACACTTAACGGGGCGTTTTTTCATATGTAATTTGCCGGCACGAACACAGTTAATCTGCCAATTAGATTGTGCAATGTAGAGACAATTAAATAAGAAGTTAATATCAATTATGGACATTTTCACGCACAGATTCCAGAAACTTCAGTTTAGTATATCATGCTGTAATATCTTTCATACTATATCGGAATCATCTTTGTACGAAGTTTGGCTAAAAATAGCCTGAAACCTAACAACTGATTGGTGATGAAAAAAATAAATCCTTGTTTTTGCCTATTTTTTTATTATTATTATTATTATTAAACTTAGTCTTGCATATAATAAACTATGATAAAAGTTATTGTATCAGCATTTTGTTTTCTTAGGGCTCCACCCAATGTACTGACATAAAAAATTAACTTTTTTAGGGTTCTCCAGGAGGCGTATATATAATATGAAATAAAAATGAAAAAAAAACATTAAAGGGCCATTCACTCCAAAATTAATTATATATTCGTAATTCAAATCAATAATTAGTATTAATTGTGGTTAAATCGGCTAATTAATTGCCACATTGTGTAATTAATTACATTAAAATTTTAATCACTTGACAGTGGATTGAATTTCTGACACTGTATGTTTTAATATTAACATTAATATTTTAGGTTAAAATTTATATGAGTGTTTGCTTCATGTCATTTAACTCAGCTCACCAACTTTCACCATAAAATAAAATTTTTAACATTTTAAAATAACTTTTTTTTTTTTAATTTTCAAATCGTAAACTCAAAAAAAAAAAAACTCAAACAACACCAACACCACAAAAACCCTTTCCCTTATAGAAAGTCATTCTTGACAGACCAAAATCATTGAAAATGCTACAAATAACTGAAGAATCTTGATAACGCAGTGTATGATGTATAAAAACTACTTAAAAAAAAAAAAGTCTATAAACAGATTTAACTCTGGTTTTGTCCTACCGTGCCATCCTCCAGCTGTAGTTCCAGGACAGTCTCACCAGGCTTGAAATCTGTCAGAATCTCCGCAGATTGCCAAACATGTTCCGCGTCAGGGATCCACACCCTGTTATACTACAGCACAAAACTCACATTACACAGCTTATTCCATAAGACCGTGCTTTTGGAAAATAAGAAGTTTCGTATGGCTTATGTTTTTGAGCTGTTACAAAATACCAACGAATAGGAAACGATGACCATATGTCACTAAGCTTGAATCAATAATGTTGAGAGACTATTATATTCTCAAATGCATGCATGATATACTAAAATATCACGTTAATAAACTTGCTAAAACACTTCTCAAAAGTGAAGCACTTGCTAAGCATACCTTTGTATACAACTCCGACAGAGCCATGGCAACAGGTCCCTTCGCACAGATTTATTTTATATCGAAGGCACTTTCTCATGATACTTACAGGCGAAACTAATATTCATACGCCTATTTTTTTAGCCATGGCACCAGCTAAATGTCTGGAAATGACGGTGGGAACTTCCTCGCTCACCTGCGACCGCCGGCGAAACTACGAGTCCTACTATAGTGAAGGAGAGCTGCTTAATATTCATGAGTGTCATTAACATACACGGAACACGTATTAATATTCATGAACAGGTCTTTGTTGTTGTTTTCTGCGTTGTATTTCACTAATTAGTACATATCAACCTACCAACAATATTTGAAAAAGTTCCAAAGTCCATAAATAAGTTTGTCTTCATTTTGAAATAAACTCCCAAAGTTACATCCTGAGGTAACACAATTCAATTTAATTTCTAATGAAGAAAATCGAGTTGAAACGTAGTAGAGAGGACAGAAATTATGAAAAGAAACATGGATTTAAAAAAAAAAACAGCATTGAAAGCATTTCTATACAGTATCATATTTTAAACTATGGTCGCACATGTGCTGTAATATAACACATGGAATACGAATAGCCCTAGTTTAAAAAAATAAATTAAAAAAAGTCACTTTTAATAAGGTCGGCATATGACCTATTTAATATTCATGAGATTATTCTTCGCCATAGTGCGGTTCGCGTCGCGCGAACTTTGACTGCTTCCCACTGTGTGCTAGCGAGTCTCGTGACGCTTTGCTTACCGTAGGGGTGTGTTCATTTGAACAAGGATTTGAGAGCAAGGGAACAGGATACTGCTCTTACTCATTCAGTCAATGACTGCACAAGTATGCGGACATATGATCCAGCTGATCGGACATGAAGACAAGCTTTTTGCACATTAAAATACAAAAGACAGTTAAGATAAATAATTGATCAAAATTGTTTAATGCACTTTTTTTTTTGGTTACACTTTACTTGAAGGGGTGTGCATAAGACTGACATGACACCTACATAATCATGACATGTCATGAATATGAAGGTTTTTATGCATGTTCATGACAACTGTAATTAAATGTCATTCGCTCAGTTATGTCATTGTATGCAAGAGAATGTTTGAAGATGACATTGTTTGAGATGTCTTTGTTATGGGCTATGGTTAGGGGTAAGGGTAGGGGTTAGGTCAAATAATGTCATATTTGCATTAAAAATGACATAACTGAGCGAATTACACTTAATGACAGTTGTCATAAACATGCATAAAACCTCCTTCATATTCATGACGTGTCATGCTTATGAAGGTGCCATGTCAGTCGTATGCACACCCCTTCAAGTAAAGTGTTACCTTTTTTACATATCCATGACACATAGACTACACATCCTTTATGTATATGCATGCATGATATATGCATACTCAGTACATACACGTGTTCAACTGAACTGCAACAAGAAGCACAAATTAATCTTTAGCATCAATTTGAGATTTTTATTTTAATATTCTTATACTTAAAAAAATTAGTTTGAAAAGGTGTAGCCTATACTCCTTCTGTTTTGAAGTTACTCCATCTGAATCAAGATGGGATCAGTACTGTGAGCATATAAAATGTCTTAGCAATTAGGTCAAATGCTATGCTGTCAAGTATGAAAAGTGAAGCCTGCTGCATGCAGAGGATGTTAGATCATCAAGATCAGTATGTGCAAAATCAGGTAATACCAGTTCGTCCTCGCCGCAGTGCTGGAAAATACAAAAATAAAAATTATCTATAGAGCATTAAAAACATTTTAATTTAATGTTCTGTAGTCCACATTTCCAGTCAAAAAAATACCTATGTAAATCTCTAGAATGACCAACCAAATAAAAAGATCTACTTGAGAGTGAAACTATCTTTACATAAAGTGGCAATATTAATATTTGTACTCCATAAAAAGTAACTAATTGCATTACTTAGTTACTTTTTATGGAAAGTCATAAATTACTTTACTTTAAAAGTAATCTGATTACGTAACTCGCATTACTTGTCATCCGTTATCCCCAACATGGTTATTCTCCATCTTAAAGACCCAATTTTTTTTTTTTCAGCTAGAAGATATGAAAGGTAAAAAACACACACCATAAAATAGTCCATACAGCTTCTTCTGAAGCCATAATATCTTACCATATTTGAATTCCATACCATGATGTTCATATATTTCAATATATATGCTATTGCTGTTGATATATAGACAAATCAAATCAATAATGAGGAATATGTTGCATCTTTGTCTTACCATCTTTTAAAGGTTTTAACATATAAATAGATTTAAAGGAATACAACTTTTGTGATATTTGGTATCATATTCTCTCCATTCCACAACAGTCTCTGAGCGAGCAGCATCTGGTGGTTCAATCTCAATGAGGTACAAAGTAAAAAGGCACTTCCTGTAAATAAGTTATATTAGAAATCAAGACGATTTCTGGCATTTGGACCTCTTGGGCAGCCTTTGACGGGAACCCCTGGGTTTGGACAGGTTTTGGACATACTAGGGAGCTTGGAGTCCAGGGTTGCTGAGACAGGTATCTCTGGGACTGAGATGGTCTTGGAAGCTTGCCTTGGCAGAGGACGTTCCATGAACCTCTGAGACATCAGAAACAGGACCCTTTGTGTGTCTGTGACAGGAATTGATGGAGCAGCCGAGACCAAGAGCACTGGCATTGAGGATGATGAGAGAGACGTGTGGACAAGCCATGGCGGGAACCTCTTTAGTAGCTGTGTGGTGGCAGAGAATGTGAACGCTGTCATTGTGGAGGTGGAGACAGAGAGCTCTGGTATTTGGACAGCTGTGGCAAGAACCTCAGGAATGGAGTGGCCATGATGGGAAAAACAAAAGGGGCAACCAAAAGAAGTATGTACATATATACAATACGTACACATCCCTCCGGAAGCAGTACCGCTAGATGCAAATACTGCTTCCTCAAGCCAAGACGCAAGACGCTACACAAGGCTTGCTCGCCCCGCTAGACGCAAAGCAGCATGAGAGACGCCAACTGGAGTGGTCTTATGTGACGACCTGAAACAAAACACAAAAAAGAACAGGTTTGAGCTTTTGTTTCTTTCTCATGAGGACATTAATTCTTCATGGCTGATCTTAGGTTAACTACCTTAAACCAGTTGTGGGACTTGATTTGCCCCAGACCAAGTCTCCGGCTTGGCTTTTCATGCAGGAGAGCCCTGAGGAGGTGATCGCATTCTGTGCAGGAAGATGGGAAGGACATTTAATCTTGAACTTTATATCTGCTCTATTTGATCATGTTAATCAAAACTCTAATATATTTTGTATGATCCTGATTTATAAAAAAAAATTTGTGATGAAGATCTCACCTTTTGACAGGCCGGGTTTGGACCAGTGCTTGCAATGCAGCAGGAACAGGTCATAGTCACTAGGGAAACGTCCACACAACATTGTGAACATCAGAACCCCTGGTGACCAGACTGTCGCCGGCCTGCCGTAGTACTTCCCCCTGCTGTGGTACTCTGGAGGGGAGTATACTGCTGTGCCTGCAGGAGAGAGGAGTTTGTATGATGTGCAAGTTTGCATTAATGCAGCATGACTGTTCTGTATCTATTAGGAAGAAATTAATTATATCATACACACCATGGTATGACTTGTATGGTGACCTCCTCAGAATGTCCCCACATCCGAAGTCAATCAGCTTGACTTCGGATGTCTCCCTGTTTATCAGAAGGTTCTCCAGTTTGACATCACGGTGGAGCACTCCACGGATGCAGCACATGTTTGCAGCATTGAGCCGACTGCCACATGATTTGCCGTGCTGTTTCTTCATTGAGGCTTCCACCGTGACGCCTCATGAACTCACAGGGAGAGGGACATTCGAGGACCATGATGAAGTGGTCAGGGTGGTCCTGCCAGTCCAGCAGCCTGATGATTTCTGGCACGCTGGGACCTTTATTCGCCAGGATGGTGAGGGCGATTTCTTTTGGAAGGGGGACTGGATGATCAGGCTAGAAGACAGATCATTTTTACAATGGTTAGATGAAGGTGGTTTCCCAAATAGGGATTTGTATTAATGTTAATATAAAATGTTTTATATTGTTTATATAGTGCAATGTACTTACAATGAATAAACATTCTGTGTGCTGTGTCTTCGTGACATATTTCAAAGCCACCTGATGAACAAAAATAGAACTTAAGAAACACTAAGAGGGCTGAAAAGTCATCAAATGACAGTTGTTTATACAAAAAGAAGCATCTTTGGAAATTTTACATGGATCAAGTAAATTCACCTGCACATATAGTGCCATCGTGACTTTTTTAATTTTGTCATAATCCAGAAGTTTTTTCACCAGGATGCTGGGATTGAAACTGGCCTCCAGGTCAAATTCTCCCTGCGAGAGAACAAAGGCCTTGTTTGAGAGAGATTTCAACGTTGTGAATGGGATTCCTTTAGGAATTCCTATAATAATTTGGAACCAACAATCAAGGGGGAATTTTCTTGTAGCATTCCAAAAGGAAGATACTTCAGAACATAGTTCCCAACAGAACAGTTGTGATTGCCATGAAATACAATGTAGACAAACTCTGTGCACATTCTTTGGGATTTTTGTCATCTCAGAAAGTGTAATGGGGACATAGCTGTACCTCGGGAGAATCCAGTTGGTAGTAAAGTCTATCAGTTTTATCAGGATCGGTTGCTGTGATTAGGCCAACACTGGTATCCACTTTTGATAACTAGAAACATCAGTAAAAGTTTTAAGATTTTGAAAATGGCCATGATAAAACAAGCAAACAAAAAGAAAAGAAATAAATTGTACAGCATAGGCAACATTAAAAGTTCATCAGCAAAGTACCTCATCAACATTTAGGGAGTACTGACTCTCTGCAAACGCTGGTGGATTATCATTTCTATCCTCGACGACTATTTTCAAAATCAATGTGGTCTAAAATTACAAATATGACACGCAGGACATCAATAACCAACATAAAAACATACAGAAAATAATTTAGGTTAAATAAAACATTTACAATGCAAGATTTTTTTTTTTTAGGTTCATTTAAATAGTTTACTCACAGAGAGAGAGCCAGCTTTTGTACACTCAATATTCACCTCATGAGGTTTGTTCTGGTCAAATGTCTAAGAAAATCACAAAACATAAAAGGTCTGTCATTTTGTACATAAAGCATTTTAAATGGATCTAAATGATGGCTTTGAAATATTAAAATGCTCTCATTTTAACCTTTTAACCATTTAATTCATCCTTAAAATTACACATTTACAGCTTTGGACACAGGTAGGGGTGTAAAAGTAATGAAAAATAATTAAGCTATAAAATAATCAAATGTAAATGTGTATATACAAGTTTAAACTTATTAAATTTTAAGTGGCACTTCATTTAATTGAAAAATATTTTACTGGCTGTTTTAAATAAAGGTATGAAAAAAGGATTTGACATTAAAATAGTATGTACTTTGTACACCCCAGCCATTGAAAATGATAAATTTAGAGTTTATTGGCTGAACACAAAACCAGACTCTTCATAAGATATACAGAATTAACCTCATAGTCCAGCACAGTATCAGCAATGAGATTGTATCCCTCGAGGCTGAAGAGACCCTCTGGATTTTGACTAGTGATTGTGGCCGTCACCTCATCCTCAGCGATGAGTTTTGTAACTGTGGCACCAATTTCGTTGTTTTCCGGAATAAAAATTACTGGTAAATCGGCTGGCGCTGAGCAAAGATCTGTGTCGTTCAGAGAAAATCAGAATTGAAATGTTTTCATGAATGGTCCAGGTTGACACTGACAAATGTAAATGTTAGAAAATATACATTTTGTGATCTTCAAGATAAAACCAAAAAAAAACTGCTAAGGAAACAAAACAAAGGTCATCCAAGGTAGGATGTCTTCAAACAGATGTCTTTTTTAGCTTAAATTCAAACATTTCAAAGTCATCTTAAATTAGTAGGAACATAAAAATATGATTAAGCACAAATTTCTGTGTTTTTGTACTTCCAATTGATGTAAAATAAGAGTTTTGTGTAAAGTTGAAATATTGCTTGAAATAAGACATTTGTTTGAGAATTTAAATCTATCAATAGTAAAACATAAGCACATCTTTACTGTAAAAAATTGTGATGGTAAAAAAGGTGATTAAACCTAAACATTGATCACTCAGTATGATCTTATATTATGATAAAGTTGATTAATTTCCTGAATCAGCCATGTCTTGTTCTTAAAACCATTGCCTTGATGTTTATGTAACCATAACTATAACACTAGCAAATTTACAGAACTTTAAATATTAATACTTTAAAGAATAACAACATTTCCAAAAGTGTCTTAATGTTTTGGAAGTCTGTCATCATATGCTATCATGTTTTTCCACAGTCAGCTGTCAGATCACTGGGGAAATTTCATGTTCTGAGCCGTTTCAGCCTACAAAACAAATCCTGATTATGTACGATTTTTCATTCACAAACTTAGCACTTACTTTGCGCTTCACTGAACTTGCAGAAAAGAACCAGGAGAACGAAAACGGCAGCAGATCCTTTAGGCCTCAAATCCATTTTTCTTGTTAGATGATGGATCGATAAAGTAATAATCGAAGACAAATCCCTTTTTTCCCGACTGAATCAAACTCCCATCAAGCAGTTGTGAGTGATAGCTAATGTGCGAAACAAACTTCAAGCTTAACCTTTGAGACAAACGCTTATCTCGGTTTTATTGGCTATAAAGATGAGCACAGGCGGACTTTTGCCTCAGATATGAACACAGCTGCTCTACATGTGCATGTACATCTCATAACCATGATCACAATGAAGAAAACTATGTTTTTACACCCAATATTTTTAGTGGTGTGCAGATGGTTAGCGGCATGTGCCAGCACATGACAGCATAAACCAGCAAAGGACCAGCAAAAACCAGCACAGTGACCAGAATAAACCAACAAAAGGACTAGCATAAACCAGCACATGACCAGCATAAACCAACAAAGGACCAACATAAACCAACAAAGGACCAACATAAACCAACAAAGGACCAACATAAACCAACAAAGGACCAACATAAACCAACAAAGGACCAACATAAACCAACAAAGGACCAACATAAACCAACAAAGGACCAACATAAACCAACAAAGGACCAACATAAACCAACAAAGGACCAACATAAACCAACAAAGGACCAACATAAACCAACAAAGGACCAACATAAACCAACAAAGGACCAACATACCAAGCAAGGCCCCGCATAACAACAAAAGGAACGCATAAACCCGCACATGACCATCACTAACCAACAAAAGGACCAGCATAGAACCAACAAAAGGACGCTCATACACCAGCAAAGGACATCATAACCACAAAGGACCAGCATAAACACAGAATTCACATGACCAGCATAAACCCCCAAATTACCAGCTAAAACCAGCACATGGACCACATAACCAACAAAAGGACCAGCCTAGGGAATCCAGAAAAGGACCAGCATAAACCAGCAAAAAAACAGCATAAACCAGCAAAGGACCATCTAAAACCAGCAAAAGGACCAGCAAAAAACAGCAAAAGGACCAGCAAAAACCACCATGACCCCATAAACCACAAATGACGCATCTAACAGCAAAGTGTACTCAGGCATAACCACACATGACCATCATAAACCAACAAAGGACCCAGGATAATAAAACCAGCAAAGGTACCAGCATAAACCACACATACCAGCATAAACCCAAAATTACCAGCATAAAGACCAGCAAAGGACCGCATCAACATCACATGACCAGCATAAACCAACAAAGACCAGCATAAGCAGCACACATGACCAGCCCCATAAACCAGCAAAAGGACCAGCATAACCAGCAAAGGACCAGCATAAACCCACAAAGGACCAGCATAAACCAGCAAGGACCAGCATAAACCAGCACATACCAGCATAAACCAGCAAAGACCAGCTTAAATCAGCAAAGGACCAGCTTAAACCAGCACATGACCAGCATAAACCAACAAAAGAACCAGCAAAAACCAGCAAAGGACCCATCTTAAACTGAAAGGACCAGCTTACACCAGCACAGGACATCTTAAAATAGCAAAGGCCCCCGCTTAAAAAACACACACCAAAGTAACCAGCTTAAACCAGCAAAGTACCAAGCATAAAACCATCAAAGGACCATCTTAACCCCACATGACCAGCATAACCAACAAAGGACCAGCATAAACCGCAAAGGACCATCTTAAACTAGCAAGGTACCAGCTTAACCCGCAAAGGACATCTTAACTACAAAGACCAGCTTAAACCAGCAAGAAACCAGCTTAAAAAACCAGCAAAGGACCACATAAGACCCAAGGACCAGCTAAAAACCCAGCAAAGGTACCAGCTTAAACCAGCAGAATGAAACAGCATAACCAGCAAGGAACCGACTTCTAACACAAAGGACCAGCTTAATAAAACGCAGCAAAGGCAGCATAACCACAAAGGACAACTTAACCAGCATCCCCCCGTCCAAATATACCTACCATCATTGCTGTATTTTCTAAATAGACCAATCATGCACACTCAAGCACAGTTCAGTGTGTCTATGACTTTAAGGACTGAAATAAACAACTAAAAAGCTAACAGCCTCACAAAAGCAGAAAGAAACTTCTTTGGTTTTGATACAGTGGTAAAATTATTTAGTCAGCCACCAATTTTGCAATTTCTCCCACTTAAAAAGATGATAGAGGCCTGTAATTTTCATCATAGGTTTACCTCAATTATGAGAGACAAAATGAAAAAAAATCCAGAAAATCACATTGAGGATTTTTAAAGAATTTATTTGCAAATTATGTTGTAAAATAAGTATTTGGTCAATAACAAAGTTTCTTCTCAATACTTTGTTATGTACCCTTTTTTGGCAATGACAGAGGTCAAATGTTTTTTCTGTAAGTCTTCACAAGGTTTTCACATATTGTTGCTGGTATTTTGGCCCATTCCTATATGCAGATCTCCTCTAGAGCAGTAATTTTTTTGGGGCTGTCGCTGGGCAACACGATTTTCAACTCCCTCCAAAGATTTTTTTATGGGGTTGATATCTGGAGACTGGCTAGGCCACTCCAGGACCTTGAAATGCTTCTTTTACGAAGCCACTCCTTCGTTGCCCGGGCGGTGTGTTTGGGTTCATTGTCATGCTGAAAGACCCAGCCCCGTTTCATCTTCAATGCCCTTGCTGATGTAAGGAGGTTTTCACTCAAAATCTCACTATACATGGCCCCATTCATTCTTTCTTTTTTACGGATCAGTCGTCCTGGTCCCTTTGTAGAAAAACAGCCCCAAAGCATGATGTGTCCACCCCCATGCTTCACAGTAGGTATGGTGTTCTTTGGATGCAACTCAGCATTTTCTCCTCCTCAAGTTTATTGATTTTTTTTTTTTTTACCAACAAGTTCATTTTGGGTTTCATCTGACCATATGACATTCTCCAAATCCTCTTCTGGATCATCCAAATTCTCTCTAGCAAACTTCAGACGGGCCTGGACATGTACTTGCTTAAGCAGGGGGACACGTCTGGCAATGCAGGATTTTTTGTCCCTGGCGGCGCAGTGTGTTACTGGTGGTAGCCTTTGTTACTTTGGTCCCAGCTCTCTGCAGGTCATTCACTAGGTCCCCCGTGTGGTTTTGGGATTTTTGCTCACAGTTTTTGTGATCATTTTGACCCCACGGGGTGAGATTTTGCGTGGAGCCCCAGATCGTGGGAGATTATCAGTGGTCTTGTATGTCTTCCATTCTCTAATAATTGCTCCCACAGTTGATTACTTCACACCAAGCTGCTTACCTATTGAAGATTCAGTCTTCCCAGCCTGGTGCAATTTTGTTTCTGGTGTCCTTTGACAACTCTTTGGTCTTGGCCATAGTGGAGTTTGAAGTGTGACTGTTTGAGGTTGTGGACAAATGTCTTTTATACTGATAACAAGTTCAAACAGATGCCATTAATACATCAGAATTCTGTGAGTGCAGGGCAGAGAAACCTCACCTCACACCCCAGAAAAAGATGCTGCTACTTCACCCCCTACTGAGGTCCAGGATGCCTCCCGCTGTTCCCCTGCAACCTGCAGTGAGACTGCCTGATTCTCAGCATTCCGCGCTGGTTCATCAGCCCATCTAACCCCATGATGCCAGCGTTTTAATAAGAGCAAAACAGCCTTGCCCTCTCTGTCCTGAACAGTGGCGCAAATGATTCCTTCTGTCCTTGGTTTTCAATCACAAGACTTTACTGCCTACTTAGCACTTTTTTTGGTGAGGTGTCAATAATTTAGAATATTCATGATGATGAGCAATGCATACCAATCTACAAGCTAGCGCCTGTATCGTTTGCAGTTTTCACACTCACTTTCCATGCACATTTACAAAATGCCAGTAGGCATTTATTCAGCTGTCAAACCAGACCGATTTCTTTTTAGCGTTGTTTTTGCCAAGGGCTTGCATCACTTCGAGTGCTGTTTTTTTCACGGGACGTTAGATTCCCACAGCTGCCCTGCATTAGCGATTGTGCCGCTTTTATCTGGCAACTTTTGTTTAAGATGCAATTCCTGATTTAACACTACATGTTTAAATGTGCTGAATGCACCTTCATTAGGTGTTGCTTTGACTAGGAACACTTTCATTCCTGTCTCAAAACACTTTTCATACTCTCACCAGCTTAATTACCTTACTATTGTATGACAGTGTGTATGTATATTGCTCACTTCTGTCATTTTTGTATTTTTTTTTCTAAAACATCGTGAATAGTTTCACTACAATGTCTTTTCCATCATATTTAATGATTTATTGCATTTAACAGCATTCTGTGGTGGAAATTACAATTTGGATTTGCTAGTGCTGAATTTATAGAATTATATTTACACATGAATATATACACATGAAGAAAAAAAACACAAATACAATTATTATATAATAATTTTCATACTTTTTGCATAATTTGACAAAATTAAAGCTTGCCTGGAAATGACGAAATATAAGGTTACAATAATAATTAGTGATATTTACCTTGCTTTTTCTTTATACATCACATTTCTCCTGTTTCATCTCAAGGATGCTCTTCTCTGAAACGGTTTTCTCCTTAGTAACCAAGTACACAAATAAAAAAATTAAAAAACTTTGCAAATCTGGGGGTTGTAGTGGAAATGATGTAACTGCTAAGGGTCGTAATTATTGTAAAACATTTGATTTAAATAATTTTTTTAGAGTAAAACAAAATGTATACATGAAAGGAAATTGAAAAGTAGAATAAATATATTACCATGCAAAGTTTGGTGTCAGTAAGATTCTTTAATGCTTTTGAAATAAGTGTCTTATTTTAACTAAGGCTACATAAAAAAAAAATCAAAAATACAGTAAAAATAAAGAGTAATATTGAAAATTTAAAAAAAGCGGTTTTCTGTTTTAATGACATTTTAAGAAATTATTCTTGAGATGCAAAGCTGAATTTTCAGCATCATTCTCCAGTCTTCATTTCACACGATTCTTCAGAAATCATTCTAAAATGACGATT
>JADLZN010001297.1:0-107537 GCA_018155175.1 Sinocyclocheilus anophthalmus
TCTTAATCTGTTCTGTTTCACATAGCCTTACTGTTAAAAATAGTAGGCAGTACACAGTAGACACTAGAGTATGCAGTTCTCTAGTATTCTATTCTGAATATAACCATGTTGCTTTTTCAGTTGTCCCAGACATTTTAACTGTGTCGGAAATCAATACTATAGCGTGTTCTCAACCCGTTCCTGGGCGCCCCAGCACTGCCACATTTGTGTGTCATTCACTAATCAACACACAACTGATTCAACTCATTAGTCATGGAAAAAAAGAAACTGCCAGGACATGAAAGGGGTGTGTCGCAGATAAGGGAGCCATACAAAATGTGCAGTGTTGGGGGGTGGGGGTGGGGGGGGGGGGGCGCTGGCGCTCTGGACCTGGGTTGAGGACACACCTGCCTGTAGAGATGTACTGGAGTTTCAGAATGAAGACATTGCTAATCTGTTCATAAAATATACACTACTGTTCAAAAGTTTTCGTCCTAGAGCGCGTCGTACATTAGCAGGTTTTTGATTCGCTTCTTTGAAAAAAAAAAAAAGCCTCTTACACTGACCAAGGCTGCATTTCTAAAATACAGTAAAAAAAAGTAATATTTTGAAATATTATTACAATTTAATATAATGAAGAGTTCAGATCAAAGCCTCTAAGTGCCATCGAAATGTTCATCTAAAATGACAATTTTTATCAGGCTCCTATATTAATGTTCAGTTCTTTCACTTGAATGGCATAGAAAATGACCTACATATTGCCATTAAAGTAAAATGACTGAACCTGCACATAGGAGCCTGAAAAAATGCTAAGTTTAGAATACAATTTCAGACAGCACTTAGAGGCTTTTGCATCTGAACTCCTCATATATTTCAAAATGTAATTTATGCTGTGATAGCAAAGTGAATTTTTCAGCTCATTACCACAAGGCTTCAGTTGTCACATGATCCTTACAGAAAATACATTCTAATACAGCTAATTAAAGATTTTTTTTTTACTATGTCGATGTGGAAAATACTGTGATATATAAGAAGTGTTGGGTAAAGTTACTTTTAAAAGTAATGCATTACAATACTGCGTTACTCCCTAAAGAAGTAACTAATTACATTACTTCGTTACTTTTTATGGAAAGTAATGCGTTATATTACTTTTGCGTTACTTTTTAATATGAACAGGGCTTGATTATTTTTAATATAAAAAGTTCTATTTTAGCCAAAAGTAAAAGCCCTTTCACACCAAAAGTGAAAAGAATAAGCCTCAGCAGCAGAAAATGTAAATTCACATCTGTACAATAGAACGCAGAAGAAGAAACACTCTTCAGCAATAAAAAAAAACTGAAGCCACAAATTGTAGTTATTCAAGTCTTTTGCTTATTAGTATGTGAAATGGATCAGCAAAGGTCAGCAGCAAGAGACATGGGTGAACTAACATGGGATTAGATACCTTTGTGTATTTTACATTAAATTATTGCCGGTTTGCTTCATGATTTGAGTTTGATTCACTGTTTTAATCATTGTGATGAATACTAAATCGTTTTTGTGAGTGGGATGAATTAAGGCAGACATGCAGCATTTAGTCTAGAACTAACATTATGTGTCACACACGAAAAAACCTCATGCATGCTATTTCTCCCAATATGGGGAACAGGAGAACTTGTTAGTCATAAATGGCGGAAAAAGACAAAGTAACCTGGCGTAAAAAAGAAAGAGTAATTGATTACGTGAACTTTGCCCGCGTTATTGTAATGCGGGTCCACCCAAACAGCCTGATAAGGAACTATCGGTCTGGTTTTGGATGGTACAGTCACCGCGGTTGTGTATTTGCAAACATGGCAATGGTGCATCCACCAAGTTGGCATTGTCACGTGACCTACAATTTCATAATAAAGTGTCCATTGGATGCGCACTTCAGAATTTCAACAGAAATATTTTGCAGATACATTTCTACATAGCTTCCTATGTAGTACAGAAAAGTATGCATAGTATTTTTTATGCACTCCTGCAGTCAAATGAATGACGAAACACAAATCTGAAGTCCTTGACCCTAGTTTCACCTATAGAAGTACATTGATTAAATGTAAATTAATTAAAAACAACGAGATACAAGAGCATATATTACAAATAAAGAACTCTAATTAGCCTTTGGGTTTATGGCTATAATATCATTAGAAACATGGATATTAGCTACTCGCATCACACACTCTGCTGGCATTTTCATTAAAGACGTAAAACCAGAAGTTGTAGAAAACGACATAAATAAGCTGTCTGGAGAATGGTTTATGGTCCGGCTGGAGCTCTCGCTCGCGCACACCCTCTAAACTTATTCAATAATAGTATCCCGCTGCTTTAATGGAGTCCTCCGTATGTGTGCGAGTCAGTTTCATTTCCATCTTTTTCACCCAGTCAGCTTCTCCCGCTGTACTAATTAATGGATGCTTAGTGTGGGTGCCCTTTCTATTGAGTCCCTTTAGTATAAACATAATTAATGCCCGGCCTCTTTTATGGAGGCTGTCATCAGTATTCATCCGCATCCCCCGGAGGAGTGTGCGCTGAACTGCTGCTGCAGCCGGACCGGCTCACCGTGGCACAGCGACACTTGGAGCCCGAGTGAAAGGACCTGGGAATGCACACAAGTGGTATTTGTAAGCCGAGATCAAAAAGCATGTACCTTTAGATGTTTTCCTGTTATGAATATTCAATGGCCTTATTTAAATCTAATTTAGGTCTCCTTATCTCTGGGGGGTTTTAATCAGTGCACATAGCCGGAGGGTAGATCTGATTGACAGCCAAACTTTAGTGAACGACAGAGAGCTGGTGGAGTGGGGAACAGACACAGGGCATGGACAGAAGCACAGAGAGAGATTTAGCCGTGCACTTGTGTTTTTGTGGCACAAGATATAAGGTATAAAATGCTGTTTTGAATGCAAAACAAACTGCTTCCTGAACAACACTGTTTAACGATAAAGGAACAGTTCACCACTAAATGAACATGTTGTCGTTATTTATTCACCCACATGTTGTCCCATATTTCTTCCGTTGAACAAAACAAAAAGTCATCTGAATGTTTACATATGTCAATATTTTAATTCAGACACACAATGTTTATTTCATATTACGTGACCTCACAGCTCAAAATATAAGGTTCTTATTGGCATTGATGGCTCCATGAAGAATCTTTAACAGCCATAGAACCTTTCCATGCACCCAAAAGGTTCTTATAGTGGGAAACATTGGTATTTTACAAACTTATGAAATGTTTTTTAAGGAACCCAAAAGTTATTCGTGGCTTGTTGCCAAAACCACCTTTTAGCACCTTATGTTTAGAGGCAACTTGCAGTGACTGTTTTATTGCCATCATATGTTTTTAACCCTGCTCCTGGGGACCCACTGTCCTGCATAGTTCAGCTCCAACCCTAATCAAACACACCTGACCCAGCTAATCAAGATCTTCAGGATCACTTGAAAAATCATAGGCTGGGTATGCTGAAGCAGGCTGGAGATAAAGTTTGCAGGACAGTGGGTCCCCAGGAGCAGGGTTGAAGACATATTAGATAAACTAGACAGCTGAAAACAATCAGTGAACATTCTGAATTGAATTCAGGAAACTTTACTTGTCAGCTTGACAGCACCTGGTTAATATATGCTTTTATTGTATGGAAAACAGACACTTTGAAATTCTCCTGAAATATCTTCTGAAGAAATTCTGATTCCACTGAAGGAAGAAAATGAGCTTGGAACAACATGAGGGTGAATAAATTATGGCAAGTTTAGTTTTTGTCTGAGCCCATCCCGTTAACTTTACCAGACTAAAAGAAGCTCAGCTGTTTTAGTGCTGCAAAGCTTTGCTGATAAGCGATGACACATTTTGAGCTAATGACTTACAGAGACTGATCGGTTTGAAACAAGAGAATGAAATTTCCTTGCGTAATGAGCTGATAATCAACAAAGGGGAGGCTGTCAGAGGATTGAAGCGGTCCACCAAAGCTTTGAGCTAATAAAGATCCTTTGTTAGGAAGTCTTCTTGTCCAGGTCTTAAGAACATACAACACTATCACTTGTACAACGTGCTCCTCAATGAGCACAGCGAGAATTAAGTGAGTATTAAACACATTGTTGTGTGTGATCATTTGAGACCCTCAGCCTGGAAGGAAAGATGGAGGAAGTTATTTTCTGAAGAGGCCAGCATACGACAACTCCCTGCCAGAGCAATGCGTCATATTGTTCTGTAAACATACATTTGGCATTTGTTGCAGTGTGTGTGTGTGTTAGTTTAAAAAAAGTAGACTAGAGAATTAACTGTCAGGAGCATATTTCTGTGTTCTTTCTGTCTCTTTCTATCAATGATATCAGAACAATCAATGGTAAGAAATACAGACAGTCCCAAATAACAGCAGCTGTCCTCAACAAATAACTTTAAAGGCACAGTTCAACTGAAAATGAAATTCTGTCTTCATTTACTCACCTTATTTGTTCCGAAGCCAAATGACTTTAAATTTTTTTACACCTGGGGAAGACAAAGAATGTTTGCGATTTTGTGGTAGTATTTTTCATGAGGGAACTAGAGCGTTAAAGCTTTCAAAAAAGAAAGCAGCACAAACAGTATCATAAATGTTGGTCTGCTATGACTTATGCAATATGATACATCACGTTTTCAGAAATCATATGTAGCCTTTATGTGAGAAACAAGTGAACATATGTGTGAATTTAATGTCAAATTAAGTTAATTAAAAAAACTTGACCGTGCTAGCTCTCCCTTGATATTTCATAAACTGTAATGAAGGAAAAGGGCTAGTAAAAGTTGTAAAAAAATCATTTTGTCTTGAATCTTTTCAGTGAATAGTTTAATCACAAAATAGGTTAATTGCTTTGTTAATAATAATCCCACACATAATCCACAAGCTAAGTTCATCAAATTAATGTCTTGTGAAGCGGAAAAGCTGTGTGTTTTGTAGGCTAACTAAAAAAATTCCATACTGAAAGAACATTAACCTTAAAACTGTTGCTTCAGCTAAAAGCCGTCTTAGCCATAATATGATTCTCCAGTGAAAAAGTCATCTCTTCCGAATCAGGAGAGACATGCCCAGATCAAGTGCCGTTACAAGCAAGTGAAAACAGTTCGAAACAAATATGTTGGTGGATTTTGATGTGATAGGACAACAGTGGATGGGCTTTGTCACTGGAGGAAGCGTTATTAAGGATTATAGACTCGTATTTTGGCCAGAAGCAACGGTTTAAAGTTAAAAAGCCTTAAAGATGGATAATGATTGAAATATTTGTTTTTTACAAACATGCAGCTTTTCACTTCACAACACATTAATGATGGACTGGAGTCATGTGGATTATTTGTGGAGTGTTGTGATGTTTTTATCATCTGTTTGTACTCTCATTCTAATGGCATCCATTCACTTCAGAGGATCCATTGGTAAGCAAGTGAAATAATGCTGCTAAATCTATCCAAATCTGTTCAGATGTAGATGCAAACTCATCTACATTTTGAATGGCATGAGGGTGAGTGAAATTTCACAAATTTTAATTTTGGTGAACCATTCTCGTAATTCTCACTGGAGGAGTAAATCTCAGTGAACGTGATTTTAATTTTGTTCTATTCTGACTCAAAGCATTGTATGACTTTGTATAGCTGAATGGGACCATTGTATCCTACTTTTATGTTTTTGCACACTATTTAAGGGGCATTCAATAGTCTGCTTAGAGTGTTGGTACACTAACCAGGTCTATTTATGTGAAATTACATGAAATCACACTGATTTAGTAGCGGTCTACCACAAATAATAAAATATCTATCTGTCAACAAAAAGAGAGCAAATTGGCATCACATCAAAGTATGTTCACTTTGTTTCTCTGGCTTCAGAAGCTTTCGGGCTTCTTCAGTGACATGTCCTAATTATCCTTTGTCTGTAGGTAACGCCAGGATAATATTGTCTGACATTATGTCTGTGATTGTCTCAGTTTTGCTCTTTGCCTTACCAGCACAGTCTCTGGCTGAAGGAGACAAGGCGCCGAAGAGCGTCTGGCGGGGAGGACAACGAGGCAGTGAACGAAAGTTTTGAGTTCTATGTCCAGATCAGAGCGGACGCAGCAGCCTCGAAAGCGCTGTGTTATTTTTCATGGGTGGCCGCTCACCGGTGCAGCACAGACTCCCTCTCCTTGGGAAAGGCGGCGTACGGCATGAGGGGGCTGAGCGAGCGCAGGGCTGTGGTGGTCCAAGCCACGGGGAGCGTTCCGGAGGGCTCCGATTAAAATAGTGACGGGACCCTCTCTGTGCGCGTCCGGGACAGTGTGAGTAGCACGCGCCGGCCATAGAGAACCCAGGAGGGCAACCACAGCTGACGAGCCTCGCGGCCGCCGCGGGATACTTCGGCACACCGGAAATCAGGAAGTTCGTGATCTGGCCCCTCCGGCCCGGGTACAGCCGTCAGTGCACTTGGGTGAAGCGGGACGCTGCGCCGGTGTGCGCCGGGGACTGCAGCAGAAACTGGATGGTGCTCAGCAAAGAGGGCGCCTGCAGGGAACCGGCACCACACGCGCGCGCCGAGCGAGGTGGTAGTAATTTCGCGAGCTGCCGGCATAGGAGACGTTCGAGCCACAGGGTTCGCCACTTATCAAACCAGGAGCAGACGGACGAGAGATTACGACAGCGAGAGAGCTTGGGCGTTGGAGCTGTCGTGCTGGTCGTAGGAGAGATATCTTGTTGCGGTTGATTTTAATTGACTATATTTCCAAGTCTTTGTGGTTTGGTGTGGTTGTGGGAGTGTGTGTGTGTGTGTGTGTGTGACGGGGATAGAAAGAGAGAGACAGACAAAAAGACACAAGAGCAAAGAAAGACGGGGTCAGCAGTCTCTGGGACTGGAAGTGTTCCGGCAAACGAAATTTAAAGTGCAATTAAAAGTGCGTATAGTGATGAATTTGATATCTATAATGGACGAGAGGAGAATCATTCGAAGACAGTTAGTATGGAGTGATAAGAACAAGTGGCAGTGTGTTACGACTAATCCGAGAGAGGGGGAAAAACACAAAGGGGATCACATGCAGATCAGGTCTGAGTTTGGGGGGGACATTCGTTGAGACTACAACACAGTGACATTGTCATTAGCTTGAAGTTAATTAGTAATTAAGAGAGCTATTTCACTCAGGCGCATCTCCCGCTCCTCTGACAGGCTCTTTACTCCTCCATTGTGACGAAAACCAATACTGCGCGCAGGGGGCTGTTCCTCTGTCACTTCCCACGAGAGTTAATTAAGGGCTTTGCCACGATCCTTAAGATACGTAAAAACTGTGATATTATGGCATGTCACAACCAGCTGTGTTAAATTCAATAATATCCCGAAAACATACAGTGCCCTACCTCAGTTCTGATGTTGTTCAAATTCACTAAACCAAAAGATTAGTAATGGGACATATCAAGATTTTATTTTAGAATCATTTATGCTTTTAAGACCTAGACTTTTAATTACTTTTAAATGTCTATGTTAAAACATCATCAGAATCTCTCACCATGCCATATTCACGCGGCATGTAAAATTGAGTTGAATGGACCGTTATGGCATGTGGACTGAAAGCTGATGGATGTGTTAATAAACACGTGTACACATGTAAAATAAAACCCACATACAGTCATATTTCTCTCCAGTTCAACTGTAAATGCATGGGACCTTCCTATATATGTAACATTGGAGGATTCTTACATTTTTTCTTTTTTTTCTGAACCTTATGATCATTTCCAGCAAACTATCATTTCCAACACATCTCAAATGATGCATTGTGTTTAAAAGCATTCTGTGGAGGAAATGGCACAATGAAAATAACATTGGTAGAAAAAATGTCCAAATACTATGTTTTGTGATATATGGGATAAGTCTTTAAATGATGAAATACTAAGTCATTACACTAAATTACAAATCATTTTTTTTATAAATAGTTGTATTTTGAGAAACATTTTGAGTAAAATTATGACTTTTTATGTATTTTTAAAACATTTTTGTCATTTTGTTTTACTTTTTATGTCAAAACTAAAACTTTTGATCTCATAATTGTCATAATTTTGGATTTTTATGTCATCATTTCAATTTGTAATCTCCAAGTATGTCATACCTTCAACTTTTTGTCATAATTATGACTATTTCATAATTATGATTTTTATCTCATAATTACGACTTTATCTTATTCGTAACTTCTGATTATACCCAAAGCATGATTTTTTATTCCTTAGAGGTCGTATCCCTCAATATTTACCTTTGATTTTCTTATTTTTCTAATATTTATTTGTTCACCCATGTCGTTATCAAAAGCCTCAACATTTTCTTTCTTTTTTTTTCTTGTTTGTTTAAAACATTTGTCCCCAATTTGGGACAAGGGTTAGAAAATTAAAAAACTGCATCTGTTAAAATGGTGCGAGAATACAAGAACACACTGTAATGGTTGTAATCGCACACAAAACAAACATTCATCCACACATAAAGGCAGAGATCTGGATATGTCACTCAACCCCCAAGTATGGACATTAACCATTACAGGACTATGAGAGCCTGGGGAATTATTCTCTATGAGTATCAGCACAGAGTACATAACAAAAAAGAGCATGGCATCAGAATGACGGAAATTCAAATGAAATACAAGCACCATATCATCTGCGAAGGTGTGACACACTTTGCCCCAGGCCCCTGATCTCACCCCAAATCCCACCGCCACGGTAAGCGGCATCGCCATCTGTCTCTATGGTAACCTGAGAGAGTCCCGTGAGAGGGGTGACGGATGCCTGGCGCACGTACACATTGCCAACTCACCAGCATGGCACGCAGCGACCTGCCATATGGTGCCACCCCATATATCTGCGACAGAAGCAGAGGAAGACCTGCACGACCATCCATGCTGATATAGCTCTGGAATTAAGACAACAGTGTGAACGACTAGTTTCCGCAATATGGCTCTACAAGATTCATTAGCGCGCTGGCCTTTCCAACACAGGCTACATGCAGGCATATATTTCGGCTGCTCAGAATAATGAGCTCCGTGAAAGTGTCTGTTAATATATGTAGATGATCAGAACTGAAGTATACTAGAAAGGCTGTGGAAGTTGATGGTTGGGCGCAGTTGGTGAAGTTTTCAGACTGGAAACTGAGGTGTAATGATGCTACAAACAGTCGGGAGGTGCTAGCCATGACACTCCAGTTAAACACGCACATGTGCCCACCCACGCACTTTCAATTACACGCATAAAGGTCTCTTTTCAGCATTGAAATGTTTGTGCCAGACTCAGTTAGCGGACTGTAAACCTTTAAGTGAGGTAGGCCCACTTCACCACACTATTTGATGGGCTCTGCTGCCCCCTGGTGGTGTGGCTCTCAATACAACGCTAATATGTTACGGATCACTGATGAAGGTGGAAATTAAAACAGAACATATACCTTGAAAATATACTTTTATGTTTCAGCAAAATGCACTTACAAATACAGAATACCTAATTTACATTGTTTTACATTTCTTTCTACCTGACAGTTGTCTCTAAAATAAGAACGCAATAAGGATTGATTCAGTTTTCAGTGAAACACATATTTTGACTTGTCTTAATTATGACTTATGACTATCTAATAATTTTGACTGTCATAATTATGACTTTTACCTTATAATTTCTACTTTTTAATGTCATAATTTTGATTTACTAAAGCATTATATTTTCTTAAGTGGCTGAAATGGGTGTCCATTATTGACCTTTTTTACCATTCTTTACCTTTTCTTTGTTTTTGTCACTCATCAGATCTCAGATTTCATCTCAAGTTCTTCACTGACACAGTTGTCTTCCTGGTAAATTCTTACATTATAATATTTTTTTATTAGCCAATAGTTTAGTTAGTCATTGTGGAAATTATGACACAACTTAAGTCATAAGTTATCTAAAAATATATTATAAATACTTATTATAAAAACAAATCGGACAATATTAAAATGCTTTGATGATGGCTTACACTTTGTTTGGACTACCCTAGTTTGAAAAACAAAAAAATGACTATGGATTTTCATATTTTAAAACATTTGTTCCAGTTTGGGACAAAGGTGAAACAATAAAATAAAAAAAAACATAATAAAACAGCAGGATTATGTAACACTGCAAACAATTGTGCATAAAACCTCATTTTCTAGACTCTCCTGGTGTTGTGGTTCACAATACATCTTCAATGTCTTGGATCGCTCTGTTGGAGGTATAAATTAAAACACAAAGCATATTAACCTTGATAAAATATACTTTTATATTTCAGCAAAATATGCTTACAAGTAAAGAATACTGCATTTACATTGTTTACATTTCTTTTTCATGTGACATTTGTCTCGAAAATAAGAACACAATATGGACTGATTGAGTTTTCTGTGAAACGCAGCTTTCATCCTCAACTCAGGATGGTATGACACTGCATTAATTCACAGATCGTCTGTTGTATTTCCTAGGTTTGAGTGAAATAAAATTAATAAGGAATGACGCAAGCGTAATAAATATGCAACATTGCGTCATCGCTACTCTAATGCAAGTTATTATCAGCTGAGATGAAGGAACAAACCCCACAATTATAATCCAGTTATGCAGAACACTTTAAAAATCTAATTAAACTGCATTAAATGGAATGGAACATTATTTATGTGAGATGGCATTTCTATAAAGCTTCATCAGTCAAAACAGGAACAAGATGTATAAAGCAAAGATCATAAGCATTTTCAATCTAACCTCTAAATCAGATATAAATCAAATATAAACGTTTTCTGAAATACTGTATATATTACACACAATGATATCTAATCCATGTATAAAATACCATTTTAATAACAAATAACCTTTGTGAACATATTTCTTATGATTTTATGTTCTGGAAAAAAATACAATTTCCTTGAGTCTCATGCAGAGAATGGTGATATATAACAATTCAAGTCTTTTTTCCTGTTTCTTTGCAAATCTGCCATGATCATCCTTAGCAATAGGCCTGCAAGAACAGCAAAAATGCATTGAAATAAGAACCATTAAAGTGCCTTCCGAGTTCTTGCTTTTCCTTCAGTTCTTTAACGTAACTAAACAGTAACATTTTATTTGTGGCCAAACATATGCTTTCGTTTTTGAATAGAACTAAAATATTTTTGGTCAAATAATTCCCAGTTAGATATAACGTTCAGGATCTTGTCTCTACATAATAAAGCTTATCACCATAATACATTCATCATTTCATCGTGCAACATCTTGGTCCAAGCAAATGACCCATCGAGAGAAGGTCTCTAATGACTGAATCAATCAAAGACAAAAAGCAAACTAGCAGTTTGAAACAAAAACATCCTTTAAAGATCAGAAACTCTTCTCAACGGCAGACGGCTGAGACAAAGAAAATGCTTTGAAGGATCAGCCAATGACAAGATGACCTAGCACGTGTTTCATTAAATGACAGTAATACTCTAATTCTGCAGTAACAGACTGTAATCTCTATCACACTCTGAGTGTGAAAAACAGCCGAGATGTCTGAGACGAGGTATTTTAAAATGTCATACAATGCCAAAACAAATGGTATTAACAATAATTTAATAAACATTGTCAGTACTCAGACACTCAAGCTCTAGCTTTTGGTCTTCATCTGATTAATGGATGGTTTGAACTGCTTTGGTCACAGTAATGATGATATTAAAGAAACTGCTACCATAAACCAACACAAGTGCTACAGGATAAAATAGAAATGAATGAACGCAAGGACCTTAACAAAATATTCAGTAACACACTTCATATTGTGGCTCCTAGTGATCTATAACAGATCCATATCGGTTAAGTATCTCCTACAGCTTCTCCTAGATTCTCTTCAGCCAAAGAAAAGCCGAACAGAAAATAAAAGAACCATAATGAAGAAGCCAGCGAGTGTTTGGGACGTCCCTCTTCAGAAAGGTTTCTGTCAGAGCCTGTCATTTCTGCTGCTCTGCTCCCGTCCTGTGCTCTCAGATGTGGATGTTGTGGTAACGGCCCTTCGCTAGATCGATGTCTACTCTGCGAGCTTCTGCGAAGCTTAAAAATGTTCCTAAACCCAGCAGGTTCAGTACTGTGATGAGGCCAAAAACGGATGCCCAGGAACCAGTGGCCTCGATCAGATACCCCGAGAAATACACCATGATGACCCCTAACAAACACACATACAACAACATTAACACATACAGCACACTAACAATCCACTTAAAAACTGACTTTGAGTCCTTGATATTAAGTGATTAATATAAATTTTACATTTATAAAATATTAATGTTTTTATACTGTTCTTGCCTGTAAATGCTCCACAGGTATTCATCACTCCTGAAAGAAAGAAAAAAACAACATTTTACAGATTTAGAAAAGACGAATGAAATAATGAGACTGACTGGTAATATTCCCTGTACTGTTTAAATAGCAGACATATTGCTTATTGTAAAATTACAATAAATACGTGCACACCAAGAATGATAACTCTAACAATAACTACAAAGTTTTAAAAAATTGTTCACACTGCAACTATAACAATAATCGTAAAAAGAGGAACAGTGACTAAAAATATAAAAAATGAAATAAAGCAAACATACGAGAAAAAAATTATGACGAAACCAAACCTAAAAAAAACAAAAAAATAGAATGTTGACTGGCAACTATGAAGAAAGTACGTTAGATGAGAAAAAAAAAAAAAAAACGAATAAAAAGTCAAAAACACATAAAAAAAATTACTAATCAAGTAAAAACTAAGTAAAATTCAAATGAAAACAGAAAATATAGAAACTAGCTCAAAATATGAATAAAAGCTATTTTAATGATACGAAAATAACCCTGGCTACAATCACTTTCAGAGCTTTTTTTTTTTCGGCTGATGAACAATAAAACCATTGACAGCCAATCAAAACCCTTTCTACTTATGCATACACTAAGAATAAACAATGTTCTTGTCCATTGGTGGGAAAGCTAATATAGTTAGCCTTAAGTGTGCAATCATAGTGTGGATTAAAGTAGAGAGAATGCTACATACCAAACAGAGCCCCTGCACAGGATGGAGCGAGATCCTGAACATTCACTGAAACCCCACTAGAGAGACACAATTACATTTTCACATTTACTTTCATGCATTTGGCAGACACTTTTACAAACAATTTATTGGAGCTTGAATGAACAGAAATCAAGCTATGACCATGCTCTACTATTTCCTTTTTTTCAATGCATGAGTAAGCGGTGAGTGACATTACCTGTGGCTGAATGTGGTGAGGCCCATAGTTGCGGACACGAAAGCCACAGCTGTGGGGAAGGTAGTGGTCCCACACAGAAACAGAGTAAACACACTGGAGACGCCCATAGAGAAGAACTGAAAAACACAATAATACATAATATATACTCAGTTTTTTAAATACATTTTTTTTTTTATTCAGCAAGGATTCATTAAATAGATCAAAAGTGACAGTAAAGACATTTATAATGTTGCAAAAGATTTCCATTTCAAATAATGCTGTTCTTTTAAACCTTCTATTCATCAAAGAATCCTAAAAATATATATAATTGTTCCTGGAAAATATTAAGCAGCACAACTGTTTCCACATTGATATAAGAAATGTTTTGAGCAGAAAATCAGCATATAGAATGATTTCTAAAGGATAAGTGACACTGAAGACTGGAGTATGATGCTGAAAATTCAGCTTTGATTACGGATAAAGTAATTAAAATTATTACATATTTACTTGCAATATTTCGCAATATTACTGTTTTTACTTTATTTTTTTTATCAAATTAATGCAGCCTTGGTGAGCATAAGAGTGTATATTTCAAACATACCTGCATAAGTTTTCTCACTGATGCAGTATCAAAACCTTTAAAAGACAAAGAAAGGAGCGAGAGGATTAGTGTGCCAGCTGAGGAACATTTAACAGTTTTATAAGTCAATTACAATCATGTAGACTTGACATTTACAACAGACTTGTAACATTGGTGGGAAAGAGCAAAGTCACGACAGAACAATGATTACAGAGTGCAGCCGTTGACGCTAAGGATCATTGCCTTTCTACTGTCTACCAAAAACACATGAGCATGAGGAACAAACAAACTTATATCTTTGAACAAGAAACGGTGATTGTATGTGTAGTATATGTGGTTTCGTACCCTGACTGATTAGATGGTCTGAAAGGCAGCCACTAAACAGGGAAGAAGGGATGGCCACAAACCATGGGATCACGTTAAACACCCAACCCTGAGGACAAAACTGCAGGACATACAATCCAAACACAAACCACACACAACACACACACACACACCAGAGACAGACAGACAGACAGACAGACAGACAGATGCACACAGGAACAGGCAATGAACAATAGGCAAGTCCAATGCATGTGGATATACACTTTTGAGAATATGAATCAAACACACATTCTGATGCACTGTGATGTGGAGCCCCCTGCTGGAGTTCAACCACAGCAGCATCATGCTAACATGACCAGCTCTCTCTCTTTCTCAGAAATTAATTACTCACATAGAAGGATATAAGATATAAGACACAGACAGTTTTCTCACACGCCATAGTTCAGTTTACCTTGGCATCAGGGAAGGTGTCCTTGAAAAACGTTGGCAGCCATGACAGCAATGTGAAGAAGGTGCTAGCGGTGCACAAGTGTGTAATAATGACGGCGCTGAAAAACAGATTTCAGTGTTTAGGATGCATTTGAAATGAACGTCACCAACAAAGCCTGACAGAAAAAAAGACACTGCAGGTGCATTTGCTCATTGATAAATATATTGTAGTTTAGACAAATGTTTATAATGATGTAGATAAAGACTAGTGATATTAGTAGGCTAATAAAAGTGGGTTTATTTTACATCTCTTATGGAGATATGGGCCATCTCATATGGGTGCCGCCATGTTGCGATCACCTGATCAAATACTACAATTTGGGGAAAATGGGAAAATGCTTGTTGCTTGTTGAATAAATCAACAAGCAACAAGCTTGTAAATTCTACAATGGCATCAGTAATTGAAAATGCTAGCATTAGTTGCATGATACTGGATCCACACCAGTGTCAATGTACAGGATTTTATATTATATAATATTTATAAAATAATTATTTAATTAAAAAAAAAATGTAATGTGGGTAATTAGAGTGCAGGGAAAATTGGTGAATGCAAAGGCACATATGACGTCAACCGGGAATGTAGATACACTTGTGTTTACTTGTGAGTGCACCTATAAAGTAACTGTGGACTAATGTATTCTAGTAACAGACTGTTGCGGGATGATATATTTTGTAGGACAAACCTGGAAATATGTTCCATCAGCCTAAGTCAATGGGTTTGGTTAAATGACTGCAATAAGGGCGTGGTAATGTTCATGTTCATTCTACAATATAGAATAATCAGTTAATACCCGCTTTTGACTTCTTTTTTTTTTTTTTACTTGTACTTCATCTGAAACAAGTGGCTAAATGGGATTACAGAGTTTGTCTGGGACATTAAACGTCATCAAACCAAATGGTAAAACTCATCTACTCACTAGTCCATAGTCTTGTTGCATTTATATTTGCTCTCTTGCTAATTATTGTAACTCAAACTTTGAAGGAAAGGGTTGTTTTTTTATTTATTTCCCCATGAAGACTGAAAGAGTTATCAGAAGCTTAGTGATGGTAGCGTTGAAGTCATGTGACCTTAGTGTAGTTTGTTTATAGCCGACATTCAGCTTTTTACTTCTGGTGATTGTATTCCAGCTTCAAAATTCATAAAAGTTGTGTAAATATTTGAAGATTATCATGATGAACAAAACATGTAAAAATCATAAAATATTTCAATATCCGAAAAGCCAAATGGAATGGAAAAATCCTATTGAATTTTGTCAAGGGAATCAGAGTGATTCTCTACTCTACAATAATAACATTAATAACAACAGTTACTGCTAGAGCACACCCTCAAGCATAATCAACATGGTAAAGTGCAGCAGCATTTTTAAATAATTTTATAATTATCATCCACTTTTCCTTATACATTAATGTACATGTTAAACTAAAATATTACAAAAAAAATATCCACGTCATGTGTGCAGTCAGAAACCCTCAGCCATGTTTAGCTGACAGGATGGAGTACTGTGTTACTGTTTCTGGGTGCTCTATATATAGACAGACATGGAACGGATGTGAATCAGGCCTTTATGGGAGCTTAGTAAAGACCCTTTGTTCAGCATTCAGCGCTCTCTCTCTCTCTCGATCTCTAAAAAACACACACAGTATTCAGGTGCTAATCTTACCACACAGCTGGCTGTCTGAAGAGACGCAGCCAGTTTCTCTTGGACAGTTTGGACTGGGTCCCAGCGCTGCCCAGAGACTCCAGTGTGATGATGGGACCTGACAAACACAAACACAATCAGTCTTTAAACAAACACCTGTTAAGGAAGGAATAACAGCACAGCTACAGTCTCTTTGGCATGAGTGTATAAATGCGACCTACTGCTTCTAACGGACTTTAATAAATAAAACTGATATATATATATATATATATATATATATATAATATATACAACATACATACTATGTGACCTTGGAAACAAAACTGTATTAAGTCGCTGGGGTGGTATATTTGTAGACATAGCCAACATACTTGTATGGGTCAAAATTAAGATTGCAGGATGATGTTAAATCTCAAATTTCAAACAAAATGTACCCTAGGACTGGTTTTGTGGTCAGGCGTCACATATATATATATATATATCCACATAGCTACTACATTTACCACATTTTAGCCAAACTAACACAAATGGCTAACCGTAAACCATCAATATGGACATTGCTATACACAGCTCTTTAGAATACTTGATTTTGATTGGGCAATCATGGCAAGAAATATGTTAGAATGTTGAAGATGTGAATTTTACAAAGGACAATACCTCAAAAAGTTTGGGGTCGGTAAGATTTTTTTTTTATTAATACTTTTATTCAGCAAGGACTGATTATATAGATCAAAAGTGACAGTAAAGACATTTATAATGTTGTTGTTTTTTCAAAGAAATGCTGTTCTTTTGAACACAAACACACACCACACTGATATCTTATATCTATATATATGAAAATTAAAACAGAACACCTTTCTTCTACATTGTAATCAGATTTCACAATATTATGTTTTTATTGTATTTTTTATCAAATAAATGTGGCCCTGGTGTGCAAAAAATTGAGGTGCCAAGCGATTCCCAATGCTCACAAATGTTTGTGCTATATGTTCTGTTCATACCTTAGCCTTTGAGACGATTACTCAACATGCAGTAAGCCCACAAACGGACAGAAGCCAGCGATGTGAAACAATCTCCAGCCATACAAGTTCAGCATCAGAGCGCCTATGCTCCTATAACCAGAGTCACTACACAATACACACAGTCACACAAATTCAATCTGAAAGACATCCGTTGAAAGCAGACACAGTTAGAGATCAGACACTAACCCCAGGTATGAGCCGCTTCCTACTGTGCTCATGAGGAAGCCCCTCTCACTCTCCACAACCTTCTGAGAGCACAGACTGGCCAGTGATGGGTAGTGAACACCTGAGCATCACATGATAACAGCAAGAAAACAAACACTCATATTATGGCTAATAACCAAAAACGGTCAGTATTATAAATCTATACCTTGTTTAAAATTTAAATATTTATTAGTTTGTGGTAACTAATACATAAATAACAGTTAAAAATAAATTAATATTTATTTTTAAGTACAATATTTTTTCATTAAAAATAAATAAACAAATATTTTTGAATATAAAAGTAATTGGACATATTAATGATATTTTGGGCATCCTCTCACATTACAAATACTCACTTTCTATTTTATCCTATACTGTAGATTGTGTATTGTAATGTGCACTATTGTATTGTAATATTACGTTTTGTACCCACCTCATAATTCTGATTAATGTAAAGCCTGGACACCATTAATTACTTTTAACAAACTTGAATATTTCTGTAACAAAATCAAACTGTGGCACCATCTATGCTGGCAAAGGAATCAAAGTCATAACCGTTATAGAAATGTCATATTTTATAGCAGTCTATTGTCTTTTTACAGACCCCTTTCACTAAAACAAGGGGTCTGTAAAAAGACAATTATACTTGCAAGGCAGAGCATGATAGTGGTTAGATTTACTAAACAAGTTTTCCCAAACTGCACAGCTCTTCTGCAGTTTTCAGCAAACTACAGCCCCATTTAAAAAAAACACTGAGAACAGCTGAATACTGTTTTGTAACTTTCTCGAAGCTTAAACTATTATTGCAATTCAGTCTCATTAGATCTTATTTAGTAAACAGTCAGTACAGCATGAAAGCATATAAGCACAGTTGTGTGAAGTTCAGCTGGTTTTGTGATGGTGCGCTCACTCACCCTGCAGCAGGCCCATGAGGAAGCGGGAGATGGTCATGGAGACGATGGGCTGGGAGCAGAAATGGGCTAGGATTGGCGTGAAGGCGGTCATTGCTCCCCATGCTGCCGCTGACAACATCAACACTTTCTCTCCTCCCACTCTAAACAAATCAACAAAACCAAATTAACAAGCATTTATGAACACTACATCAAATCCAAACATGACTTTTTGCATTTGAACATATTTCTAAGCATTTTTCCAGCAAACCAGACATTCCGCAGGGCTTGCAACATTAAAAACTTTGTAGTGCTGCTTCAGTCTTTAGATCTGCAGCATGGGACCAATGCAGACAAGCGATTCATTGCAAGCTTCATTTGTAACACCTACTTTATCAAGTTAGGTCCCATTTCTGAGCAGGTTGTGGCTCTCTGGTGGCCACTAGACTTGGAGTTCTGTAAAATTACTGTATTTTAGCTCACACGAGAATCATATTATGAACTCACCTGCAGTAATTTCTTTAATATTATTTGAATGTAAACTAATAAAAATTACAAAAAGCTAAACTAGATCTAATCTGGGACAGACATCCACTGCTAGCTGTTTGACAATGTAACCAGTGTGATAAAGCAGACGCCATGTCACCCACAACCTGTTCTACAAATATTTAAAGCACTTCTGACATCTGGCAACTGTGATGGTTTTAAAATAGAGCCACACCTGTAAAACAAAGACTGCCGTCACATTAACTCAATATCTGAATAGAAATGAATTCACTGTTCAGCCGCCCTTCCTTTCAGACCTTAAAATAGTTTACCTTTATGCATTACGTGTTGTGAATCAGTGAAAATAAAAGCTGTGTTACTATTAATAATGAGAAAGTCAGTTTCATTCAACACTAATTTATGCGACCTACTAACTGTTGCCCAACTATACTTACAATTATAAGTCATTACTAATTTAAGTAGTAAAATTAGTTACTTCTAATTTTTAATACCCCCTCTCTCTTATCTATCTATATATATATATAGATATATATATCTATATATTATATATTATATATATATATATACACACACACACGGTGTTGTAATATATAATATATAATTATTATTATTTTAATGTTACTAATTTAAACAAAGTAGACAAATAATGACATTTCATTTCTTGTTTCACTAACCTGTCACTGACGTAGCCTCCAAGCACCTGAGTAAAGCAGTAGCCCCAGAAGAAGCTGCCCAGCACCATGCCTGTCTCTCTCTTGGACCAGCTGAAGCGCTCTGCCATGCTCACTGCACAGATAGGCATGGCCACACGGGCACAGTACAGCAGGCACGTCCCCAGCAACAACACCACCGTCCATACCCTCGCCACTGGCCTGCAGACAGACAGATACAACCAGATGAAGCAAGGTTTTTTTTTCCTTCTTTACAACAAACAAGATTCCTATGAATAGTTATTACAGGCCACAGCACATAAAATTCCATTTCTAACTGGAAGGTACATATCTAGGTTAATTTGCTTCAGATGCATTGACTACTGCTGATGCACTTAAGTTCATCAACCTTTTTACAAAAAAAGATGATGATCTAAATAGTACAAAGATTCACAAAGTTTATTTCAATCCTCTGGTTTAGAACAAATGGTGGCTGAGCACTCATAGAGTGTGCTTAATAATTATAAATGTATAGTAAACTTAATATGAATACATGCTTGTTCATTTTCTTATTTTGAATGAAACTTCACAATTTTGTTATAAAATGTTTAAAAACGAAATAACTGGAAAAATATAAGTACATCTATATATTTTAAAACCGATATTTAAATCATTTTAGCCATTCACAATTTGCTGCCAAAATAAATTTAAACTTGAAAAGGTAATTGTGTCCTAGAATAAAGTGAATTTCTGTGCATAATATGAATATACTTTTGTTTTATAATGTATTAATATACTTTATAATCATAGTAATGTACTTATTTGTATTACATTAATAATCATTAGAGGAAAGTTTGGTGGGGTGGTCTCACCTTGTCCAGTTCTGACTGGACTCTGCCCACTTCTTCTGGGATCCAGCTTGTCCGATATTATCTGCGGGGTTCTCCTTAATACTGGCCAAATCTGGACAAGAGTTCTTTCCATGTTTTTGTAGAATTGCCATTCAACGCCAAATATATCCGTTTGTGACTATCCGCTCTGGTATCCTCTCGGGTCAGTCTGTGCGAGCGTTACTGGCAAAAAACCAAAGCAATGAAAAAAAGATGTTTCTATTCCAGTTTCCTCGCGGAAGCATCTCTTTATAAGACCTCTGCCGCATCCATTGCGCTCCGGCGACTGGCAAAACGAGTGGACTTTCGGCTTTCACAGCTGCTGTTACGCAGGGGGAGGAAATTCAGCTTTCTCCTGATTCCTGAAGTGTTGATGATGATCCACGTGTCAGTTTCTTCTTTCAGCCACGCAGTTCCTCCAACCACTGCCTCTTCAAACCAGGAAGTAACGTGACTCAGCCCCTTCCACTCATAACAATAGAAATTCAGGCATGCTTTCTCTTCGGCTAAATACCTTAATGTGAAACTGAGAACCTTATATTTTTAAGGACAGGTTTAGTAGACGCAACACCACTAATGGTGGCGAAGTTATTACAGATACACCGTTGTAGTGATGTGAAGTCCGAATCATGTCCGCGAATCGATTCTTTTGAACAATTCGTTTAAAAACGGCTCACAAAAACGATTCTTTTACTACTTTACGTCAATTGCGTCATTGGCAATGGCAGTCCGGCGTGACATGCTAAACATTCTTAACGTTCAAATAAGGTTTAGTGCAGCTTTATGTTATTAATTGTTTATTATACGTGTATTCATGCGTCCCAGTTCAGTTTGCTGCAGTCATGGTTCAGCTCATAAAACAAACCTATTTAGAACATAAAAATTATTTGCTTTTACAGTAAACAACACTAAAATTCATTTACATTTCTTGACTGAAATCGTTTTGCACTTTTTTTAATTAACTTTCGTATGCGTTGATAAAATTTCAGTCATAAACAAATCGACATTTCTACTAAGCTATTAAATTTGGTTTTCAGTCCATCAGTAAACTCATTGCTTCACTCCAGCTGTTCTTACTATCAAATTATTCATAATTTTATTATGAATCAGACATGTCTGATAGACACAACTGTCATTATTAATAGTTAAAAGATAAATAGTGAACAATTCTTTCAGACTGGCTTTGTGAACCGGTTCATCCGATTCATTGAAAAGATCCGACTCAAAAGAACAATTTGTCCATTAATCGAATTTTGCTACATTATATAGGAAAAGAATAGTCAAGTCTAGGTTAATAATTTATTACCATGACAAGATTGCATTGCCAAAGAAATAGACTTATAGGGCAAAGTCCAAGTTGCCATAACATAGGCCTATTCTTATTTTAACTCATTTGAAGTGTAATTTCTGATTTGGGTCTTTACCTGCCAGTCGCAAACCATTATAATAATCAGTCATAAGACAGCCAAGATGGGGCTTTCATTTGCCATATTGATTTGTTAAAAAACACCGTCTGCAACATTTAATTGGACATCACAGCATAAGTATTTGGCCATAGCATTTAACAACAGCAGCAATTTTGAAAATCAAAGAGTTTGGGGATTTAAAAAAAAAAAAAAAGAATATTTAATACCTATGTCAAGCATCTGACTTTACATCAGTTGTGATCCATAAATCACAACTGAATGTCAATGTAAGCAAGAATACTATGACAATGTACAGTAGAAAACAATGTCACACGACTTTATAACATTATAATGCAATAAACATTAGTACTCAAAAAAGGGCAGATTTTCTTTGACGGGGACCTTTAACACGCATACAAAATGTATGCCTGTGCACTGCAAATAAAAGTTGTGAAAGCACACAGAACTCGTTCTCGGTTTTGGTACAATCAATCCACTCAATCCACTGTCCTTGATTGCCACTGTTGTGCCGTAGGTACAGTGAACACAGTCAAATAGAAGGTGAATCTAAATAGTGTGGTTCAGTCCTCAACTATATTTGTAGACTTTCTGAACATTCACTGACAAAATAGAAACATAATCCTCTGCAAAAACAAAATAGCTAAAAGGCGATCAATTCAGCTCAGCAAGTCAAACATTGCGGTAACAAAAAAAAAATCACAGAAATCCATCTGTGATAAAAAAGTGTTTCCATTTTGGCTAGAAGTCACCCTTAAATCTTAATCTCAATTCCACAGCCCATTTAATGCAAAGTCTCTGATAAGCAACAAGTAAACAAAACAAAAGTTTGATAAAAGGATGTTTGAGTGTCAGTCACTGAGTATAAATAGTTAAGGAAAGGGAAAGCGTCCATTTTGTTCCCTGCAGAATGCAAGCATGGAGATGCAGGATCGTTTTCACTTGGGGTCCTCGATGGTGCCTTTGCTAAGATCTGTCATTTTGGGGTACTTGACTTTCTTCTGGTCCAACTCGTTCTGAGCCCACAGCAGCAGTTTGAGGAGTTTGGCAAGTTTCGGTGTCGACTCCCTGTTTTCATAGTCCAGCACCGCCTGGTTTACCTCGCTCCACACCTGTTATAGAAGACCACATGCTGTCAATTACTGGCAGACTGAAAGAAAAGTGACATCACTGGAAAAGACATTTCAGAAAGTTTTGAGTACAGATTACAAAGACAAACTGATATATATATATAATTTATTATTTATTATTAGGGCTGTCAAAATTAAATGCTAATCACGTACTAGACTCTGCTCTGTGTTGGATCTGGTTTCACTAATAATAAACATACATTTACATAAAGCATCCATATTTGTATGTATGTATTATATTGTACTTGAAAAGTATTAATTTAAGGTACATTTAGAACAGATAAAAATGTGTGTTTAAGTTGTGATTAATCACGAGATAACAATCATGTAATTAATTGCGATTAAATATTTTAATCAACTTGACTATATCCAGCAAAGTAAACGAAAAGATTGAAGGGTGATTGTCAAAAATCACTTAGAATCTCCAAAAGGACACCAAAGAACCAAATGATATAAGAAGCCCATATAAGCACATATGAAAGAAAAAATAATTATAATTGTATAGTATGTGTACAGTGCAAAAACAAAGAGCTATTTTACATTTTAGAGAAGTCAAGTTGAGATACCGAACAGGACCACATTGAGATGCCAAAAAAAAAACCTAAACCAACCGCATGACTGCATATATCTACTACAGTACAAGGATCTATTCAGAATAACTAAACACAGCAACATACACATGACAAATCAAAACATTATCGTGAATGTGTGTGGAAACAACGTGAATGAACAGAAATGTCTGTGCCTGTGTATAAATACAATCTGCGATCAATGAGTCAAGAGCACTCATACACGCATTATTATAACAGACTCACGCGTGCTTACTGTACTGTACGACTCCTGTACACCACCGCAATCGTCTTTACCTTGACTGCAGTCTTCATCCATCAAAACTTTAATAGAGATACTGGTTATCCAGTCGAGAAAACGTAATTTGCATCTCATCTGGCCATACAGCGCTGGGATGTGTTGACAACCCATTCAGTCTGTACTTCACACAAGCGCCTGACGTGTGAGGGCTCACGCTCTTCAGAGACAATCACAGAATATGACAGAGCTCGTGTTTTAAAGCGAAACACACTGGAATGAATAATTCACTGAAAACGCAACGCGAGTCTCTGTTCTCTCTGCAATCTCTGATGTAATCAGCCTGGTTTCCTTTATATTAACTCTGTTTTGGACGGATTGTTTGAATGCATTCGCTTACTGGATCATTGGACTGAAAACATTCCCAGAGTTTAGCGACTTAAAATGATCTGATCGCAAGCAGAGAAGCAAAATCGGGTTAAATGGTTAGAATAGATATCGTGCTTCAGTAATTTAGCATTAATTGCGTTAAATTATTTTAACGCGTTAAGGATTGTAAAATTAATTTCATGCGTTAACGCTGACAGCCCTAATAATAATATATTAAAAATATAAGATAATATAGAACAACCAATGTTACCTTCTGTCTCTGCATCATGTTAAGCAGGTCACCGAAGGGCGACTCTTCTGGGTTATCAAACGCCAGGAGTGCGAGGGTGCGCTCCATCTCTGTCAGACACTCTCGGCTTTCCTCTCCCTGTTCAGCTAGCTGTGTCTGTGCAAACTCCAATGCAGCCTCAGTTTCCCGCAGGCGAATCAACTCTATCAGGTGTTGTTGCTAAAGAAGGAAAGCAGATACATTTTACTCGTCGTAACTTTGGAATCATTCCCTTATGATTTAACATCAGACAGTTGACAGCTTGAGTCACCGTGAAACAGTACTACATCTTTCACAATACACATTTAATATTGAGGTTAACAACCAGTTTGCAAAATAAAAGTCCAACAGTGCACAACTTATAGTGGCCCCAAAAAGTATTTGGACTCTAAGCCACAATAAATATATACAAGTTATTACATCAGATAAAATCATTTAGTTGGTTTGTTGGGTTCTAAATGATAAAGCAATGCTTTTCATGTGTTTGATACATTGTTATCTATGCAATGACATTCATACATTTGTAGGGTGGCTTCTCTGTCAAAATACAGCCATAAATGTCTTATAACATACAGGTGCATCTCAATAAATTAGAATGTCGTGGAAAAGTTCATTTTATTCAGTAATTCAACTCAAATTGTGAAACTTGTGTATTAAATGAATTCAGTGCACACAGACTGAAGTAGTTAAAGTCTTTGGTTCTTTTAACTGTGATGATTTTGGCTCACATAAAAAAAACCCACAAAGTCACTGATCAAACACATTAGAACATGGTGACATGCCAAATCAGCTAATCAACTCAAAACACCTGCAAAAGGTTTCCTGAGCCTTCAAAATGGTATTTCAGTTTGGTTCACTAGGCTACACAATATGGGGAAGACTGTTGATCTGACAGTTGTCAAGAAGACAATCATTGACACCCTTCACAAAAAGGGTAAGCCACAAACATTCATTGCCAAAAAACTGGCTGTTCACAGAGTGCTGTATCCAAGCATGTTAACAGAAAGTTGAGTGGAAGGAAAAAGTGTGGAAGAAAAAGATGCACAACCAACCAAGAGAACAGCAGCCATATGAGGATTGTCAAGCAAAATCGATTCAAGAATTTGAGTGAACTTCACAAGGAATGGACTGAGGCTGGGGTCAAGGCATCAAGAGCCACCACACACAGACGTTGTCAAGGAATTTGGCTACAGTTGTCGTATTCCTGTTGTTAAGCCACTCCTGAACTACAGACAATGTCAGAGGTGTCTTACCTGAGCTAAGGAGAAGAAGAATGGACTGTTGCCCAGTGGTCCAAAGTACTCTTTACAGATGAGAGCAAGTTTTGTATTTCAATTAGAAACCAAGGTCCTAGAGTCTGGAGGAACGGTGGGGAGAAAGCTCATAGCCCAAGTTTCTTGAAGTCCAGTGTTAAGTTTCCACTGTCTGTGATGATTTGGGGTGCGATGTCATTTGCTGTTGTTGGTCCATTGTGTTTTTTTGAAAACCACCGTCACTGCACCCGTTTACCAAGAAAATTTTGGAGCACTTTGTGCTTCCTTCTGCTGACCAGATGATTGAAGATGCTGATTTCATTTTCCAGAAGGACTTGGCACCTGCCCACACTGCCAAAAGCCCCAAAAGTTGGTTAAATGACCATGGTATTTGCGTGCTTGACTGGCCAGCAAACTCTACAGACCGGGTAGTGTTCCAAGAAGAGGAAATGAGAAACAAGAGACCAAAAAAAGGCAGATGAGCTGAAGGCCACTGCCAAAGAAACATGGGCTTCCATACCACCTCAGCAGTGCCACAAAACTGATCACCTCCATGCCACGTCGAATTGAGGCAGTAATTAAAGCAAAAGGAGCCCCTACCAAGTATTGAGTACACGTAAAGTAAATGAACATACTTTTCAGAAGGCCAACAATTCACTAAAAATGTTTTTTTTATTGGTCTTATGAAGTATTCTAATTTGTTGAGCTAGTGAATTGGTGGGTTTTTGTTAAATGTGAGCCAAAATCATCACAATTAAAAGAACCAAAGACTTAAACTACTTCAGTCTGTGTGCACTGAATTTATTTAATACACGAGTTTCACAATTTGAGTTGAATTACTGAAATAAATGAACTTTTATTGAGATGCACCTGTATACAAGATATGTAATATATATCATAAGCCAATTGTCATTAATCTGCTTTACCTGAAGATGAAAGTACAGATATCGGTTAGTGTCCAGCAGCTCAGGATGCAGGCTGTTGATCAGTGCAATGGCCTCTTGAATTTGTCCCTTCAGCACCATCTCCCTAATTTTTATCCTTTCATCCAGAGAGTCCAGATCAACACTTGGTTCAATGCCTGATTCCATCCTGAACTTCTCAGCTGCCTCTTTAAACCCCTCTATGTAAAAAAAAAAAAATGTATGAAACGGATCTTCTGACACTTGTATTGAAGCTGCAAGGTGAAAAAATAAAAGTGGTAAGTTGATCTCCTACCTGTCACCAGATAATTCATAATAAGTCGATTCATGTCGGCCCGCTGAATATGAACGTTATTTAGCTTTTCCATCCACTCCTCTCGTGTTATGTCCTCTGGCTTTTCAGCATAACTCATCATGAAGTGTTCTACATTAGCAAAAAATATACATAAAAATTACATATAATAAAAAATACACACACGTGTGTGTGTGCGCGCGCGCATCTATGATATATATTAATCTATATATAATATCTATACACACACACATCTACCCAAATTTTAGATATTACAAACATATATACTATGTTTGTTACAGATACTAGTTACGTTGACTTTTAATGATTTTTCGTTAGGAGAAGACTAGGGCACTGATACAACAAGCTACATAAAAGGATAACGAGTCAGCTAATACACAATGAGAATATATAAATCAACAAAGTTATAGAAATTAAGCAAGATTACATTTTCGCTTGTGATGACCGGAAGCTCTAATTATAAAGGCCTGTATCATAACATTGAAGCCTGTAACGTTACCGCAGAAGAGATCACAACTGATTTAAAAATGTCCGTTACAACAGACACATATAAACGTTAATAAGCACAGATATTCTTCAAGCTTTTATATATTACCATTCGTTGTCCACGCTTAAAATAATCAGTCGATTATGCAAAAAATTTTTTGAATTGTACCTGATTGTGTACACTTTCCTCGCCAGCAGCTCGGGGAGAAAGGCCGTACTAAGCTCTCGCGATTTTAAGGAAAACGAGATTTCAGCTATACCTTGCTTGGATTGGCCGTCGATCAAATGTATTTTAATAGCATCGAGGTAGAGTACTGCTTACATTTTTTTTTTTCATAATTTAAAGTTTTGTCAAAATAACTAAAATATTACGTTCGTTGTAACTTCTATTTAGTTATTAATTTTACTTTATTTATTTATTTATTTTTGAATGTTTTTCATCAGCCAGCACTTACCTTACTAATATCGTGAATTATCCTCAATAATAATTTTGGCACCGAAAACACAGCAGGCTTTCAGTAGATCAGAATGCAGAAATGTGCTTCCCTTTTTCCTTTCTAGCTCGAGCGTGACGTCAGCGCACGACTCCCATTGAGCGAGACGCTGCTCGCGATCATAAGACTCGGACGCCGCATCTGACTTACTCCTGTTTGAAGGCCTTTTATAGATATAGGCAATCACTTACGAAGAACTGACGAACTGCACTTCTACCTTCCTTTCTCTCCTAGACGGTAAGAAATAAGAACACAGCCAGAGGAAAATCTGTGCGTCTCAATCCTGCTACACATGCATGCATGCTGGCCTTGCTCATGGATTAGTAACGTTACTGTTGTAGTACGTTTCTGAACGAGAAAGCTTAATGCAGCCCGGTGCTGACCGGTGAAGCAGCATTAAAGGGATAGTTCACCGTTAGTGAAAAGTGTGTCATAATTTTCTCAACCTCATGTCGCATGACTGACTTTCTTCATGAAACACAAAATTAAATGTTAAAGACTTACAGATTCAGACAACGAATTTTCATTGCATTTTATTTCCCATGCAGTTAAACCGTTAAAGTGCGGCTGTTCTGCACCTCCGTTTGTGTTTCGGAAGTGTAACAGATTTGAAACAAGTAAATGATTATATAATTTCCATATGTGGGGGAACTGTTCCTTTAACAAGCAAACCAATATGGATGCTGAGCGCAGAACATGGAGATTAAAGGCTCTAAATCTCCAACCCGTCAGTCAACAATGTGCCGTTTGGCCTGCATCAGTATTGAAACTCTTCCCACCAGGATGCCATCAGTGTTTGCGGTTATTCGTTAGATTTGCGTTGCTGCTCCATCTAAAACGATGGTCTGCTTGCTAATCATCATGGACAAGATACTGTCAGTTGTCCTGTTGTCACTGGCTTTGCTGTATCTTGACAGATAGAGAAGTGATAGGTCTTTTACTCCGTATTGCTGTCAAGTCTTTGAGTTGTAATTATCTAGCCTGCTATTAATGTGTATGATTTTTGATTGATGGGTATAATTTTATAGGTGTGTGTTTTTGTTTGTGTGTGTGTGTGTGTATATATATATATATTATATATACACACCCAGGGCAGGCCTTAGGGGACGGGGGTCCCGGGGCGTGAGGTTAGTGTTTGGGCCCCTATACCTATACTACAAATGCCCTCAAATAGAACATCATTATGGAGTAACACAAAATGCACAAACATATGCTTTGAGGTTCATAAATAGTACAATTAATATGCAACTTGTCTAGGCTATAGTCAAAGTTTAAATGTAATATTGAATATTCATTATAATATAATAAACAGTATGTGTTCTCTCAGTTGAGAGATCAAAACCTTGAAATAACTTTGAGCAAAAAGAAAAAAAAAAAGCCAGAGATGTTGGCTTATTAGTATTATAAAAGTTATTGTCATATCTGTGTCCTCTTATGTCAGGTTCTTATTTAATCGATAAATTCAATCGAATAAAACGACATGCTGGCTATTAACAATCAAATGAAATCACTATAAATAAAATCCATAGATGGATTTTGCATAAATTATGTTAAGTTTAAATATACAATTTTAATGTAGAAATATTAAATGGTTGCAAAAATGAAATAAGCTACTTTTTTTTAAATATGAAACTACAACCGCCATTAGGTGGCAGCAAGTGAATTGCTGAGTCATAATGAGTGAGTTGAATCAAATGATTCGTTTAAAAAGCTGATTAATTTAACTTTGCAAACAACTGTACATACTTATAGCCTGATTGAATCATTTACTGGTCCGTGTAACGCTGAGGAACAAAACACACTGTTGTTCGGAGACGCAGCGGTTCTGCTGTTTGTTCTATTTTCTTTCTGACGGAGCAAAACGGAATTTTATGTATGAAAGTTACTCTGTAAGTTGTTGTTTACTGTACATTTGCGATCGTGCAGATATTAAAAAAAGGACTCTTGTTTGTGTGATAGGCTAATTCCTATATCATAGGCATAGCTATGTTATAAAAACAGAAACTCATTAAATTGCTATTTTTATTTAAAATCATTTTGATGACATTTCTTCCCCACTACGTGTAATGGCAGTAAGATGAGAGAGAGCACTCAAAACTCATCAGATGATTGCATAATTTAGTGGAACATTAATATATAGTAATATAGAATCATCCTCTTTAAAGAAATGAGGAGTGAACATTTGAGAATTTATCATTATGGGGCCTGATGGTTAGAGAGTCGGACTCATAACCCAAAAGTTGCGGGTTCGAGTCTTGTACCGGCAGGGGTTGTTGGTGGGGGGAGTGAATGTACAGCACTTTCTCTCCAATCTTCAATACCACGACTGAGGTGCCTTGAGCAAGGCACCGAACCCCCAAAACTGCACCCCGGGTGCCGCAGCAAAAAAATGGCTGCACACTGCTCCGGGTGTGTTCACGGTGTGTGTGTTCACGGTGTGTGTGTGTTCACGGTTTGTGTGTGTTCACGGTTTGTGTGTGTTCACGGTTTGTGTGTGTTCACTGTTGTGTGTGTGCACTTTGGATGGGTTAATTCCAACATCATGTCATGTCAACATCATGCTACATGTCACTTCACTATTATCTTTCTAAATGTGCACTCTTTGGGGCTAAAGGCTTAAGGAGCTGTTATAAAAGTCTCCATGTGATAACAAAAACCAAATCGGTGCAGACCGGGATTCATCGGTGTCTTGTCTATGGAAAATAACATAAATACCAGTTATGCTGTTTGATTGGGCCTCGAAGGTTGCATAGTTGTAAGCTGTGAGCCCGGCGGCCCGTTTGATCTTGTGTGCGCAGTGGAAAGAAATGTGGCTTAATAAAGTTCTGAATTGGTGGCACATAAACGAACAAATCAAAACCCACACGTAACAATGGGGCAAAGGCGGGGCCCCCAACAAGGCGGGGCCCATGGGCTGCAGCCCACTCAAGCCCAATGGTAAGTCCGGCCATGTATATATATTGTGTGGGTGTGGACACGAGTTCGGATTGTGATCATACCCATACCACTCACACTTCTACGTATCTTTCTCTAGAGCTCAGCTCAGTGACAGCAATGACTCAAGGTTTTCGTGATTGGAAAATGACAGGGAAGTGAGTGATTTTGCTGTAGAGAAGTGGTGAGCCATTTACAGTGTTGTTTTATTTTTATTAATTGGTTTGTTACTATTTTCATAAGTAAGGTGTACATTTTTAAAACTCTTAGTACAAAACTTTAAACTGATCACATTTGTTACACCACTAGTCATTCTTTCAAAACATGATCTCATGATTTAATTGTAGTTGCACATATTTTCATGCCACATAATCATTGTTTCAAAACACAAGATCATTGTGATATGTATTGAGAACATTTGAATTAATCACCAAAACACAATAGTATGATCTTCTTTCAATTTAGTACTTTTAACAGTCGGTTCATTCAAGAGCAAACAATGCAAGACACTTGTATCAAATCACCTTTGTTGCTAAAATAATTACAGTAATACAGGCAATAACTGTCATGCTAGAAAATACACTTACATTACCTAACATGCATATCTCACATAAAATCAATAATGTTTGTAAAAGTATTTATCCATTGTGTTATTATGAACAGGTCTGATGAAGGTATGACATGGCCATAAGGTTTTGTGCTAGAACAGAGTTTACTGTCAATGCAGTAAATGTCCTCACTGTGCCATATGACTTAATCTATATTCTAACTGAATTTTTTTAACATGAAGGGTGAGTTATAGTAATGTGCAGTCTTTGCCATGGTTAATGCTTCTATATCCAGTATCATCTGGCATACTGTATGTAAATGCAGTATTTGATGCCATCTGGCTCCCTTCTTCTGATACATCTCTGATCAATCTCTGATCAGTTACTCTCCCTTGTGTCCTGCTGTATGTTCAAAAATAGCAAAACACACTTTTACAAACGAGGATGTCCTCAAAGGGAGGTTTTAGGTGATTTTGTCAAGTTTTGCTTACTTCTGGGTACCAATTTGTCCCCAAAATATGGTTACAGTAAGTAGGCACACACACACAGGCTTTCCTATCGTTATGGTGACATTAAATAGGAGTAATGGGTTTTATACTGTCTACCCCTACACTAACCCTACTCCTAAACCTACCCTTATGAAATCCAGCTTTCTGACCCTGCGTAGACAGCAACACAACTGAAATGTTCCCACGTCCAGAAACATAGCAAGGAGATCAGTAAAACAGTCCATGTGACATCAGTGGTCAACGCTATTATAAGAAGCTAAGAGAATGACTTTTGTGCAAAAAGAAAAGAAAAAAAAAACTTTATTCACTACTTCGTCTCCTCAAAGGTCACCCTGTAGCACCATTTTGGAGAATATCAGCTGGACGTAAACAGCTTATGCTGTTCTGTGTCAGCTGTGTCACGCGGATCTGTTTCCTACGTTGTTGTGATTGATCGTGAAATGAAAACAGCGTATCCCGTGTGATCGCACGCTGACACAGGAACAGCCAAGCTACACGTTTACGTCCAAGCTGATACTCTCACAAAATGGCACCAGGGGGTGACGCGGAGCAGACGAAGGTTGGAATAAGTCGCTTTTTTTTTTTTTTTTGACACAAAAAGTATTCTCGTAGCTTAGTATAATTGCAGATGAACCACTGATGACACGTGGATTATTTTACAGATCTCCTTGCTAAGTTTCTGGACTTGGGAACATTACAGTTGCATTGCTGTACGGAGAGGGTCAGAGTGCTCTCCGATTTCATCAAAAATATCTTAATTTGTGTTCCGAAGATGAACGAAGGCCGTATGGGTTTGAAACGACATGACGGTGAGTCATAAGGCAGTATTTCATTTTGGGTGAACAACCGCTTGAAGGGTTACTTCACCCAAAAATGAAAATGTGTCAGTGAGGTTTTTCAAAGCATTTTCTTTTAAAGGATTAATTCACTTCCAGAATACAAATTTCATTATAATTTACTAACTAACTGCGTTGGCCACCATTGAAGTCCATTATATGAAGAAAAATCCTGGAATGTTTTCCTCAGAAACCTTAATTTCTTTTTGACTGAAGACAGAAAGACATGAACATCTTGGTTGACATGAGGGTGAGTAAATTATCAGGAAATTTTTATTCTTGAAGTGAACTAATCCTTTAGATTTAACAAAGAAGTCACACGGGTTTGGAACATGAGGGTGAGTAAATGATGACAGAATTTTTATTTTTTGGTGAACTAACCCTTTAATGTTCATTGTCTTGTTCGCGGTGTGTTTCAAAGTTTGTATAGCTTGTTCTAGTTATGTCATCTCTGGACTGTCTACCACCAGTCCAGAGATGATATGCCATGAACCAAGAAGGAACAAATTTTTTCATCTTTGTGCTCTGTCCAAAGTGCTCAGTCTTCCACTTTGTTCTGTTGTCATTAGCATGCGTTTCATCTGCCAAATCTCAGTTTTGAATGCCACTGTGGGTCGGCTATCCTTTTTGCCACTTGTTTCTAAATTTGCTGCATAACTGAGTGGTCCATCTCATTCAGAAGACCTGCTGAAAGCACCGTTGCACTCCATTAGCTAATTTACTGCACTTTCTTTAGAAGTTGTTTCCCCCACCGCTGTGCCAGGATTCCTTAAGTTTTTTGTTTAGTCAGTGTTCCAGTAACACAGGCTAACTAGCTCTGTGTAGTCTATGACAGGGTGTCTTACAGAGAATTCCTCTCATACAGTTCGAACAGTGACGTGTCATAGACTTCTGAAATGAGAAGTAAAATTCCCCTCTTTGCTTAACATTGCTTAATCACAATAGCGCAATCCAAAATGTAAATTACCATTCAAAAGTTTGGGGTTGGTAAGATTAATATATAAAATATATTTTAAGATGTAATTTATTACTCCAGTGTCTTCAGTGTCACATGATCTTTAATGAACCAAATTATTCTAATGTGCTAATTTTGTGTTCAAGAGACATTCATTATTAATATTATTATCAATGTTGAAACCGTGTTATCTTAATGTTGTGAACTGTGATACTTTGTTTTTTTTTTTTTTTTTTTTTTTACTGTACTTTTGTTCAATTTAGCAATCCTGGAGTGAATAAAATTTTTATTTTTTTAAACTTACTGACCTATTGAGCTGTAGTGTATATTTTAATATTACAGCTGTTATTTGGTTATTATTTTAGTCACTGTCCTTTTGGACCATTCGTTTTGTCAGAACCCTCTGAGATTTTAAATTATTAGTTTTAAATTATTGGTTTGTCTATGTGTGGAGTTATCTGATGTTGGTTAATGGTCACATAACATGGTAAACAAGGACAAGAAACAACAAACTATCAAAAAACATCCATACTTCTTGTGCACTATATTCTGAAAAATAAGTGCAAAATAGACTGACATTTAAGTCTCTGAAAGTGTTTGTCTCCACAGCTTCTCAGGGTGAGTAAATAATGACAGACTTTGTTTAGCAGAACTGGTGGGTTTTTATTTTATATTCACAGTGTCTTTGTCACTGACTGACACTCTTCTGTTTGACACTGTTAGCTCATCTACCAATTTCAGTGTTTTTCAGTATTTGTCTTGATAGCACATTTGTAGACGGGGTGTTCATACCGTTTTGCAGTAATTGGCCAAAAGTGATGATATAATGAAGCAGAAAATTATCAGTTCCCTGTGTTTTATAGTCCTGTATTTGGATGTAGTGGACTGACAGAAAGCAGAACAGTGACAGAAGTCAACAATGACATGAAATTATGAACACTAATGAGTGTTTAGACTTGTGTGATCCTGGACTGTAATGGAATATACATTTCCATGAGAGTTACCATGGTATTCTTGTTGTGTATCTTGGTTTGTTCATATCTGATATTATAAAAAGCAAGAAAGTTTTTATCATCAACACAAGACCATGTGACTTCATAAAAATGTCACTGCTCTCAGCTGTTTGTTCATCACTACTCCTCATCTGTTTGGTCTCTATTCTTGTTCTTTTGAGATCTTTTGTGCCCGTACCTCCGGCTTTTGAGCACCACCTTGCTCCTTATGTTGTTTTGATAGATGCTTCAGATCTGTTCAATTGTCTCTAACTTCTTGAAGCTCCTAGTTTTTGGTCAATAATCAATAACAACACATTATTTTAGGCAGTGTTGCTTTAGTATCATTGACATGCTATGCTATTATAGTTTTTTTCTTTCTTTTTTTATATTTTGAACTAGTTTTTCTTTTTATATTTTCTGTTTTCATTTTAATTTAGTTTTTTTGTGTTGTTTGTGTCATTATTACTAGTTTTTTTAAATGTCTATATAGTTTTTGAGTTTGGTTATTTAGTTTTAGATATTTTAGGGATAGTTCACCAAAAATGAAAATTCTGTCATCATTTGCTCACTCTCAAGTTGTTCCAAACCTGTAGGAGTTTCTTTCTTCTTTTGAACACAAAAGAAGATATTTTGAAGAATATGGGAAACCCAATATTTGCTGGTAGTCATTGCTGGTAGCCATATGGAGAAAAAAAAAAGTAAATCAATGGCTACCGTCAACTGTTGACATTCTTCAAAATATCTTATTTTGTGTTCAACAGAAGAAAGAAATTCATACAGGTTTGGAACAACATTAGGGTGACAATTTTTTACTATACTTTTAAATAAAAATGAGAAATGTTGCCTTGCCAACCAGCTGAAATTAAAATAAGTTGAATTTTTATGTATATCAGTTAGGCCTAATTTTTATTTTGTTTCAAGTAATGATTATTTATGGTTTTAATTTAAGTTTTAAGTTTTGGTTGACAGTACGTCAGCACTATTACTGTATGTGTGTGTATTTGTTCATTGTGAACAGACTCTCATCAAACATGCCCCGCTCTCTCCTGCTATTCCATCCCTCTACAAACAGACCTTTTAAAACCTGCAGCACATAACAAAAAAGCCACATCACTTCACCTGCTCGGATAGACAGAGAAAAGAGGATGCAAACAGTGACGTGGGAGGATGTTAGAACACAAACAGAGGGACCAGACAGAGAACTTGATATGATGAATAAACCTGTACAGGAAAGACATGGACAGCGATGTTCATTATTAAGCTGAGGAGACTTTGACAGCCGTCTCTAGTCCACAGACTGAGATGGCCACTAAAGATTTAGTCGGACCATATGGTGGTGCAGAGACAGGAGGGGGGAGGGAGTGTGTGAGAGAGCAAGAGAGATGGATGCAGTGTTTTGGTATAAGGCTGCATTGCAGAGCCCTGCTCCTGATGAAAACTCTTAGTAATCACATTTAATGAACCACTGAAGCAGAAAGTCCGTATGCTAGTATAGACACACACTCATTACACATTATTAAAAAAAACATTGTAGTAAAAATATAAATTCGATACAAATTGTAGCAACAAACTTTTACATAGATTTTTTTGTTTTTTTGCAGTAAATGTAGGTGTTGTTTCTCTGTGTAAAACAAAAACTGCCATGATGCCAAGTTGTTGTGGGAGGTTTCTTTGGCGTTGATATGTGGTTGCTAAGGTGTTTCGAGTAGTTTTTAGTACATTGCGATGTGGTGGCTAGTGTGCTGGGGGGTTGCTAGTTCACAAGTCAAAAGAGGCTTTTAAGTACCTAAATGTTGCTAGAATTGTATTCATTTTTTAAAAAAGAAAGTAATACTATTATTCAGCAAGGATACATTAAATTGATCAAAAGTGACAGTAAAGACATTTATAATGTTACAAAAGATTTCTGTTTAAAATAAATGCTGTCTTTTTTGTATTCGACAAAGAACCCTCCTAATACTAATAATAATACATGTTTCTTGAGCAGCAAAGGAGCATATTAGATTGAATTATGAAGCACCATGTGACACTGAAGACTGCAGTAATGATGCTGTAAATTCAGCTTTACCATCACAGGAATAAATTAGATCAAATCAATCAAATAAATGCAGCCTTGGTGAACATAAGAGACTTACACACCACAATCTAACCTCAAACTTTTGACTGGTAGTGTACTTACAGAATGCACTTTATTGACAGCTGAGAAATTCATCAAATGCAGGGCATACTCTGACAGCGTGTGATTTTGGATACAGTTTATGATATTGTGGTCCCTAGACTCTGGTCTTTTCTTCGGGGTGTGATTGATTGATTGATTGGATTGATTGATTCTCTAAGCAAATCTATTGCCAAGCAAAAATTATAATTTGTAATTGTCTAGAAAAGTAATAGCTAATTATTTATAGTAGTAAACAAAAATAGTAACTATTATTATTTTTATTATTAAGAACAATAAGAGGTTTGAAAATCCTAAGCATTAGCAATAGTAAATATTACAAAGCACCACTAACATCTGAGCTGATGTTGAATTTGTTTTGACACGAATCATCAAAGACTACTCTGAGGTCATGTCAATGACATTCATTCAGAAGCCCATCAAAACCTCACTCAAACACACTCTATTAGTGTATCACACCTGGAGGAATTATGAGAGTGTCCCGGTTGAAGAAGCGCACCGGGTTTGAGAAGGGACAGAAATAACCCTTCACTTATTCAGATGCTCCGCTAATACTAATCTGCTAATGCTCGCTAACAAGCTGCACGATTAGCCTGGAAAGGAGGCGAAACTGTCTCTCACCACGGCACAAGAGCTCCTCGCATGAAGAAGAGAGGCGTTTGTACTCATTTAAAGAGTCGCCATAAGTGTGTTTTTTGCAAATGATTGGTTATTTTATTGGCATCTTGTGACAGTGAAATGTCTCCTCTCCTGGCAGCCGTTTTGTGTGGAGGTGTCTTAACCCGAATTACTCTGGGTTAATGGGTTAATTGTCTTTGATTCATACTGGAGGTCGTAACTTCTGGTCCTCCCTGTGTGGAAGACGTGTCCCCGTGTGTCTCCCTCTCTGTTTCTATGTGTTTTCACTTGAACACATACCTGACAGCATATAATCATGTAGATAATACTCTGGCTGAGCCAGTCTTTTATCCATCTGCATAAAGTGAGCTTAATGAACTTTTAAAGAGGGGAAAATGTGCTTAATCAGATTTATGCTTGCAATTTTGAAAAACCTCAACGATGTTCTTTTTGCTACTTGAATCAGATGTTGTGTTGCTTTCAAGTCATGCCGGAAATATTGTATTCATGAGTTGAATGCACATGAATGCCACCACAACACCATTAACCATAACCAACAACAACAAAACAAAATCATAATTTTTATTATTTTATAGTCATATTGAATGACACTGGTGATGGGGAAAGTACATACAGTATGCCAGAAATAGGACATGCACTGTTATAAATTTGATAGCTTGTTTGATACATTAGGATTTTCCTCTTTATTACATAACATTCAAGTTTATACATTAAAGTCAGCATGAAATAAAAATGTACCTGATATTTTTTAAATGCTCATTATGGCTCTTATTTTGTACATATCACATCCATCCACAAATCCATATACGTTTAATTTTTACATTTTTTTTTTTTAAACATGGCAATGTTTAATCAAAAATGTCATCAATCACTTGATCTTCTGGTGAAAACGACAGACTTCTCTCTGGTGACGGATGCAGGAATTCTCCCATAATTCAGTTTGCTTAAGCTCTACCCCTGCGAGCTCACATTCATCTGCCTCCACTTTTGAGGGCAATGACCACATCTCAAAATCCAATCAACAAACATGCATAGAATCAAGTCCCTGACCTATGGTTTTTCATTTTTGTTTAAAATCCATATATGTACATCACAATACAGAAGAAAAGATGTTTCCTGAATGCTACAGTCACATGACTTCTTTCAGCTGTGTGGATCCTCTGCAGACCTCAGCATGAGTGTGCACACTGTTAATGCACTGACTCAGAACAGGGACATTTGAGTCTGTGACTCTCACTGATGTAATAAAGGTGGTACTCTTTGTTTTGCTGCACTAAAGGGTATGGATAATGGGGTTTAGATTCACAGAAATAGTGTGTAATAATAATAAAGTAATTAAAATTTTATTGCCACATTCCTGGGATGGCAAGTATGTGTATGCTTCCATGTTTTTGTATGTTATGCTGCTGTGTGAAAAAGACAGACAAAAAGCAGTGCAAGAATAAAAGCAGATGCAGGAGTACATACAGCAAATATAACCCGTTTCTCTGCTTTTTCTTTCAGACAGAGGAGGTAGTTGTGGTGTGAGGGGAGTGTGTGTGAGTAATGGCGGAGCAGCAGAGGCAGCGTTCACTCTCCACGGCAGGAGAATCACTATACGTGGTCCTGGGAGTTGATAAGAACACTGCACCAGAAGACATAAAGAAATCCTACAGGTGAGACATAAAAAGATTCTTCCAACATTGCCATTGAAAATAGTGGAGAAAAAGCACAGAATCTTTTCAGTGTGGGGATTCTTTCCTTTTATTATGTATTTCTTTTTTTTGTCATTTTACTTGTAAACGATTATGCGTGGAAACCAAAAATTCATAAAGTTTCAAAAATGTCTTAAAGGGATAGTTCACCCAAAAATGAAAAGTCGATCACCATTTACACAACCTCATGTCATTCCAAACCTGTATGCATTTCTACAGAAGAAAGTAATTCATACAAGTTTGGAAAGTGAGGGTGAGTAAATGATGGCATTTTTGGGTGAACTATTCATTTCCAATTAAATCCACTAGGGTGCGACAGAACTTTTTTCCTCAATTCCTCTGGATGTTCATGTAAACTTTCTGCCATACTGTTCTTACTACTGCTGTTTTATGTATGTGAACAGTATGTATATTTTCTGTGTGCATGAATACTCATGACCGATTACGTTTGCCAACATTTATCGTGTAATAATACAGTATTTTATTTTACATGCTATTTTTAAATAATAGTAGCTAGTTAGTATACCATATCAATATGATATTCTCCTTATCAGAAGCGGAAGTCGTCATAGTCGGGTGAACTTCTATGGTGGTGAATGGAAACAAATATAATTTTTGCATTCCCATTTGTTCCAAAAGCAAAAGAAAAACAATCCATTCTAGCATTTCTATGACATTCCAAAAGAGGGAAAAAATATTGAGAGATTGATTTATGTTGGTCAGAGACCTGTTCGGCACTTTTCCAATGTAATAAAACAAAGTATAGTGTTATAAATGTACATGGGGGGACCTTGCTTGATTTACAATGTTAATAACTGTGGTAACACATCAACACAGTCTGTGAAAAGGGTCCATTTTCAACATACTCATAGTTGAACATAAACGCACCTAAAAGCAGATTGGCAAGGATGCCAATTGCATTCATTTTTAGAAAGTTCAATTATTTCTGCTCTTCTGATTTGCAGAAAACTAGCTCTGAAGTTCCACCCTGACAAGAATCCTGACAATCCAGAAGCAGTTGAGAAATTCAAAGAAATCAACAACGCTCATGCCATTCTGTCAGACCCTACCAAACGCAACATCTATGACAAATACGGATCTCTGGGCCTCTACGTGGCAGAACAGTTTGGAGAGGAGAATGTTAACACATACTTTGTATTGTCCAGCTGGTGGGCCAAGGTTAATCATACACACAAGGACACACAAAAGATAGATATACTAAGTTAGACACACTACCATTCAAAAGTTTGGAGTTAGATTTTAAGAAATTAATATTTCTATTCAGCAAGAATGCATTAAATTTATCAGAAGTGACAGTAAAGACATTTAAAATGTTACAAAAGATTTCTATTTCAAAGAAATTCTGTTCTTTTAAACTTTTTATTCATCGACAGTTTTGACAAAATATTAAACCACAGAACTGTTTTTATTTTTAGCATTGATAATAAAAATAATAAATGTTTCTTGAGCAGCAAATCAGCATATCAGAATGATTTCTGAAGGATCATGTGATACTAAAGAGACTGGAGTGATGATGCTGAAAATTCAGCTTTGCTATCACAGGAATAAATTACATTTAAAAAAATATTAAAAGGGAAAACCTTGGTTAGCATAAGAGACTTCTGACTCCAAGCTTTCGGATGGTAGTGCATATAGTAAATTAGTGTACATGTTATTTAAGTTTAATTCCTCTTTTTTTTTTTTCTGCACTCTGGACAGGCCTTGTTTATATTCTGCGGTGTGGCTACAGGCTGTTATTTCTGCTGCTGTCTGTGCTGCTGTTGTAACTGCTGCTGTGGGAAGTGTAAACCTCATCCTCCTCGGGCAGATGAGCCGGAATTTTATGTGTCTCCCGAAGACCTGGAAGCTCAGATGCAGTCTGATGAGAGAGGTGAGACACACTGACACACACTTTCATTCACAACAGTCAAGTAATTATGGTAATGTTGACATGAAATCAAAATGGAAGTTTTGTGGTTATTAGTACATGTCTGTTAGCTTTTTAATACCATTCATAAGCTACAAAATGTAGTGTAATAAACTTCTAGAAGTCCAATAAAATGTTTTGTAGATTGAGACTGTCCTATTCCCCAAATACTACCTGCCACTGACAACCAATAGCAAGTAGCAAATTATGGTTTGGGGACCTAAAGGGACCAAAATGAAAATCATTAACTCACCCTCAGTTTGTTCCAAACCTGTATGCTTTTTTTCTCTTCTGTACAATGATGAATGTTGGTATCCAAACAGATTTGATTCCCACTGACTTCCATAGTATTTTTTTTTCCATATTGTGGAAGTAAGTGGGGCCCAGCAACTGTTTGGTTACCCAAATTCTTCAAATTATTTTCTTTTGTGTTCAACAGAAGAAAGAAAATCAAACAGGTTTGGAATAACGTGACTGTGAGTAAATGATGACAGAATTTTCATTTCTGGGTGAACTGAACTGTTTATGATTCAATGAATGTCTGGTCAAGCATTACTGATGTAATTCCTGTAAGTTTTTAGAGGTTTTTTTTCTCTCTCTCTGTAAACAGTAATAAGTAAAAAGATAGGTACAGCACATTTCTTTATTTGTGGTGCTACACACTTGCCTGCTAAGCTTCCATTGAGGGTTTTACAGTATTCAGGTTTGATTTTAACTGTAAACCTCTGTTGTGCAGCATTTTGTTGCTAAAAAGTAAATTGGAATTGTTAAATTTTAATTTGTTCATATTTTAAAAGATTAAATAAAATGTTAATGTTTTATGCCTTAATTTCTTTATTACAGATACATTTTCATCATAAATTATTCTATCATCATAAATTATTTCATCATAAATTATTTCAGTGTTTAGTCATATAAATAACAAAATATAGCAAAGAATGCAGTTCTGCAGGAAATGCAAAATATGTAACCTAAATACACGTTGTTTTTTACTTATTTAAATGTATGTGAAATTATAATAAAAAAATTGTATTTCTTTTAAATGTTAATTATTAAAAAACAATATTTAGACCAATAAGAACTATACGGTTGCTTTTACAGTAACGGTGTTAAATGTAATCAAAATTAATATTAAAATGTTGTGATGCCTGAAATCATAGCATTTAAAACCGAGTTTAGTTTCTAGTGTGTGAATTTTTTTTATTATTATCAATCTTAATATCAGCCACTTATCAGTTTCTAGTCATAACTTGAAAATAATTATGGGTTTATCCATGTCAGATGTCAGACAGAATTGTAATATTAGTGATATCTCTAGTTTGGTGGTGTGTGTTAAACTAAATGCTAAATGCTGTTAAGAGTTTATTGATTATTTGTTTGTTTTATTTAGTTTTTAAAGACCTTCAGTATATCCTACTTCCTGATTTTTAAATAGGAAATGCATCTGGAAATAAAATGCGCAGTTCAGTGTATGTTATTGTAAAGGAATAATGATTGTTTCATAATCTTTCGTCACAACGTCATCATTTTATCTGTATCTGAAAACTTTTCTTTTTCTGCGGACATAACTAAGGCCGTGCAGGTGGGTCAATAATATTATTGGTTTCAATCAAATCCCATTGAATAAAATCAAGTCCTGCCAAATATTTTTGCCAGTTTCACTTAGAATTACAGTTAAAATGCCTTCAGATTGTTTATTTAGCCAGTGAAAGGTCTGTTCAGTATTTGAAGTGGCTTCCTGACACTCACTATCATGCCTGTAATGCTTAGCAACATGGTTGAGTTTGAGCTGTTAGCTGGTCATATTATAAAGCAGCGTGACACTAGTGTGTGTTTCAACAGATGGCAGCAGCCCCATCGTGATGCAGCCATCCTCTGCCACAGAAACCACTCAGCTGACCGCAGACTCTCACCACACCACCTACCGGACAGACACCAGCTATTAAACCTCCCTCTCTCTCTCACATACACACACACGGGACCACCATGCCAGAAGAGGTCACGGTGGTCAGTGGGTGATCCAAAGGAAAGAGAATGAGCGGTTAGTTAGTTACAGTATCATTGGAAAACCTGAAACGCTCCACTGTACAGGGCAAGAAGCGAGTTTATATTTATTTGCATTTAACCTCAATTATCCCCAAACCTACTGTGGTGTTATATTCAGCACACACACACACACACACACACACACACACACACAAGGACTTTCTTACAGTGTCCATACAGTCTTCCTGCTATGATTCAAGCTTCATCTTGCCGACAGCGCTTGTTGTGCAATTTGCACTGGTTATCACACTGCATTTGTCTACATAATCAGTGAAAATAATTTTGATCAATCTTATTTGAAGCATGACAACCACAGGACATAAGGAAGTATTTTGTATGATTTATTGTATTCAGCTATCATAATGGTTATTGAATCTGGCTACAATTGTATAATTGTAGAGGTTGTCACACAAACACTACCATTCAAAAGTGTGGGGTCAGAAAGATTTTGTATATTGTTTTTTAGAAATTTCGTTAAGTTGATCAGAAGTGACAGTAAAGACATTTGTGACAGTAAAGACATTTGTTACAAAATATTTCTATTTCAAATGTCATTCTTTTGAGCTTTGTTCATTTACAGTCCTTAAAAACACACTCAAAAAAAAATTAAGAACTGTTTTCAACACTGATAATAATAAAAATGTTGCTTGAGCAGCAAATCAGCATATTAGAGTGATTTCTGAAGGATCATGTGACACTGACGACTGGAGTAATGATGCTGAAAATTCAGCTTTGACATCACCGGAATAAATTACTTTTTAAAATGCATCAAGATAGAAAACTGTTATTTTAATTGCATTTTAATTAACAGTATTTCACAAAGTTAATGTTTAATTAATTTTTGTTCAGCCTTGGTGAGCATAAGACTCAAAAAAAAAAAAAAAAAAAAAACCTTCCTAACTTACTGACCATAAACTTTTCAAACTCAAAGTTATTGACCTTTCCATACATTTGATTGGCTCTCACTAGCACAAACCTCACAATCGCATTATAAACAGACCTGTGCCATTTTTATTAAGCAGAAATCACACTATATAAATTATAATCCTTACATCACACTATATGTAAGTTATAATCCTTAAGGTTCAAAGCGTTTCATTACATAAACAGGAAATGGTTTTGAGTTGTTAGTTACATTTATATTTTTCTAAATAGTAAGGCAGTGTAGTGTAGTCACTGAGGACGCATTGCTGTGTCATGTTGTGTATGTTTATCTGAGCTGTCTCTCGTGTTAATGGCATCTGGTGGGCATGTACTGTCAAATATAATCATGCAGTGCTCAATTTCAGCCACATGTCTTACAGTGGTGTGTTTGGGTGTGATTGATCACTGGAACAGAGTTTGGGGTTGTCAGATAAATACAAACACATACCTTTGTGCCGGGTTATTTAATCTTGAGCGGGTGTTTTGTATTTCCTTCTGTATTCTCAAGGCTTTGCTAAGGTAAAGAGTGTTTGCATTCCTCAGGATTGTGGTTTCAGAAAGCATAAGCCCATCCCCGGACAGCTGGGTTCAGTACAAGCACAGGAGGATTGTGGGTAAAGGGATTCATCTGCACAAAGCATACATTGTTTCCCGTATAATTCAGTAACATCAGTGATTTTTATTAATTGATTCTATAGTTTCACACTGACCCAAAATTGTTAATTGATGCATCATTTTTTAGTGTGATACATTTTTGAAAATGTATTTAAGCAACTGGTTCTAGACCTGGACACAGTATTTTGTTTTGGCTGTAATTGTACCCATAATTTGATCTCGTTCCCTTGTGCCATGGTTTAATGTAATCAGGTCAACATAATATTAGTAAATACACATCAACAGTATTATTACTGTTATTACGCCAGAAAATATGAATAACTCTGTGATCCTTCAGACTAAAATGGGTCATGCTCACTGGATTTGATCATTTCATATACATAATTTAGGGTTCCCAGTCATGGATAACAATATCACAGACGTTTAAAATTGGGGCTTTCCAGCCTGGAGCATTCACCGGGGGGGGGGAGTAATGAAAATATCCATTCTCTATACATTTTCTAGCTTTGCTCAGCCCTAAAATATCGATTAATTATGGGTGCATGAAAAGGTCATGGAAAAGTCATTGCTCAAACAATTTGGGAACCCTGACACTTGCAAATTTTTTAAATCTTCTCTTTTCTTTAATCTCTCAGAATACATGCATATTTTAATTTAATTTAATTTTTATTTTTTGATAGGAGTAAGCATAAACATACAGACTTTTAAGTGTAGGAAACCTTCATTTCTGTGTGTGTGTGTGTGTGCTGTTTGAAACTGAGATCTTAATTTAATCACTGCATTATCTTCTACTGTATGTTCTGTGTTTAAATATGTAATTTCTATAAAAATGGATTAGCGGTATAGCTGTCCCTGTTTGCGCATACATTCATTTACATGCACTTGAACCAGGATGTATGGAAAACTTGTGTAATTTACCCCAAATGTGTATGTTTTATTTGTTTAGGATCACATTGTAGGTTTATCTCATTTTTTTTTGTGTGTTTTATTTGTCTAAATCATTAGGCAGATTATTAGTGATCATGTTTCTAAGCATTTCTAAGACTGACCTGTTATAATGTGTAACGCTTTTTATTTGCAAAATATTATTTCTCAACACAAGCTCCACTGTAACATGGTTACTGATCAGTTTTTGGTTTGTTATCCCAGTTTTGCTTTCCATTTATTTGTTGTATTCATTCATTCATAATCATTAAAAAAAACTCTGATCTGACTTCCTATTGCTTCCAATCTAAGAATAAGAGAACGAATGGAGCATTGTATGTGAATGCAACACCTAAACAGAATCACATTAAAAATGAAGGAAGTAGTATAAACATGGTGATGAGATACAATATTTGATTTATTATTTTCCTATGTTTTTAATAAATTACGTTCAGAATGTGTAAATGAATATGACTGTTGTACAGAATGGCTGAATTCTTTTGTGCGTTCTGGATAAATCAGCTGAAATTGTTGTAGCATGAATGTGTCAGAGAAGTAACGTTGATAATTGGTCTGAATTACAGCTGTAAAATAAATGTGAAGGAAGCTATAAAAAAAGTATCTGTGTTTATGTGTGTATTTGTGCAAAGGAAATTATGATCTGCAAAATAAAATGGCAATGTTGCTTTTCAAACACTTACAGGGATAAAAAGTATGATTTTTTTCTCTCTCCTTTTTCAAAGTGTTGTTTTGGACCCCATTGACTTTCATTGTATGGGTAAAAACAGTTGAAACGTTCTTCAAAACTCAACTTTAGAGTTCTACCAGAATAAGAAAAAAAGTCATACAAGTTTGGAAAAACATGAGGGTGAGTAAAAATAATGACTGAATTTTTATTGTTGTCAACTATTCTTTTAAGTAGCTTCTAATTAAGTACACTACTTTTTTCAATTATTTGGTCAAAAATAGGCTACTGTAAAAAAAACAGTAAAATTGTGAAATATTACAATTTAGAAATTACTCTTTTTCAGTTTTTTCCTCTGTCTTTTTCCAACTCAAATGCACTCGTACACACTTGTGGATGTTTTTGTGTTAAAGGTTTCACGTACACTTCATAAACACCTTTCTTTCCACTAATACTGTAGCTGTTCTGACATTATTGACTTGTTGGCTGTTTTGGGACTGAAGACATGAATGATTGGAGTAACACGAGATGAGGCATCATCTCTGTTTCCCAGCATTCCACTGGCTGCCTGATATGGGCACAACTGATCAAGGGTAGGGGGTGTCCCGGTGTCCCAGTGAGCCAGCAAGAAACCAGACACCTTCCCCCTCTTGCACATGCACACACACATACAGCACAGGCCCCATCGCGCTGTTCAAGCACAGGGTCAGAGCAACTGCCTGCTGCCTCGAGCGATTAGGCAAGCACACAGCACAGAGACATGAAGACGGTGGTGTCTCATCTCCCTAGCTGTGGTTTCACTCTCCTATCTTAGTTTCCAGTGAGTGTGGGGTCAGCGAGGGCACACAGCCATGTCTCTTCCACTGGATATACCTACATTGGGGACGCTGGGGAAACAACTCATCTGTCCCATCTGTGTGGAGGTCTTCACGAAACCTGTGGTCATTCTGCCCTGTCTGCACAACCTCTGCCGCAAATGTGCCAATGAACTGTACCAGGTGTGTACCAAGTCAATCGGAGGATGATGGTTTGTGTGTGGATTTAAAAACATTTTGTATTAACCATCTGAAACATGTTTACATGTTCTTTTTCAAGCCTTTGGTAAGATGATAATTTCTCAAAATAGCACCTGTGCACTTGATATACATACAGTTAATCTGTACATGACATGAGCTGCCAGTTTCCTTCATAAACCAAAGTGTTTTATGTGCTAAGGTGCTATTTGAATTTTAATTGATAACTAAGTTGGACGGTCAACAACATGTAAAGGCCCGTTCACACCAGTAACATTAACTATATTAGCGTCCACACCAATGGATAACAACATTCTGTCTTCTGCCACTTTAAACGCTCAAGCAGGATGGATTCTCACTGGCTGTGAATATTTTTAATCATTCAACACCTGGAAAAAAAAAATTCTGATTTCTCTGTGTCTTTATCATTATTGTTGTGGTATAAGTTTCCATATTCTCGTACAATTAGAATGATTTTTAAAACTTTACAGTTGTAGTTATTACTATAGATATACTTTTTTGGAGTGAGCGGGCCTTAACGGCCGTTTCTAAAGTTATGACTGCAGCACCACCGCAACCACAAACACAGACAGTTTTCTAGTGACCTGTCGTGCTGATATGTGGAAACCCAACAGGTGGGGATTGCAAATGTCTAAATTCAATCCCCAGCCTGAAATCTGAGGCATAAAAATAGGTGATGGCCTACATTTGATGCATTTGAGCATTTAGTGCTCATGCAGCACACAATGGACATATTGAGATGAGAGATAGTCCCTTGTAACAGCTATATGTCTTGTCTGCATAATCCTTCTCTTCCTCTGCCCCTAAATTAACTTTGATACCTCACCAGTTTTCTTTTACACCTCCTCATAGGCAAAGGTTAAAAGCCAAGCTATGTATCTGTCATATGGCCAATTTACATGGGAGAAAAATGATGCCATCTCTGGCTGCATCTTATTATCTGCATGCTTATCTTACTTTTTTCAGATGCTACCACATCACAATTATCAGATAGCTATACATAGCATCCTTCACATTATGCTGATGTCTAAGTTGGGAAGGTGGTCCAAAGGGACGCTAAAAAATGCTAGTTGATCCCTGTTATTTTAAGAACCAGGGTTGGACAAAATTCTGAATTGAAGTAAAGGCCTACTTGCAATTGTTGTCTCAGAATTAAAAAATGCACAAGAAGTTGAATCAACATTTGAATTGGATTGACGGGAAATTTGCTGAATTACAATTAGAAGAAATTCAACAGATAATGTAATTCAGGGAAATGCAGTCTTCCACTCTGGTCCATAAACCGGTAAAGCATATAAAGCAAACATTTTTTTACATTTTTTTTAATAAAATAATAATAAATACGCAAATACAACTTTCAAAAAAGGCTGTCAAGCTTATATTCATAGTTGAGCAACCTTCATTTTTAGTTAAAATTACGCTTCATGGCGTCATAAGAATTTCTTCGAATTTCAATTCATTTTAATTCCACTTTCTTAAATTTAAATTTGGATTTCAATTCAAAAATTCTTATATTCTCAAATTAGAACTCAATTCAGTTCTGAATGGTGCAGAGCCCTGCTAACTGCATACACTTGACCTCTGACCTCTCAGAGTGAGTGCAGTGTCACTCTGAAACTGAAACCAAGAGCATGTTGTGGCATAAATATATTATCTTGATCCTTGATGAACGTCCAGTTGTGCATCTCTGGTAAATAAATAGCAAATAATTCAGTAAATATATAATTCCCATCATGCCTTACAACAACATTATAATTGGACCAGTGATGGTGCTCTGATTCACACTGGACCCATAAGCCTCAGCAGCTGAGAGCTATTAAAGTGTGAGACTATTTTAGGATACTTTGTTTGCAAACTCTATTTCATGCCCCTGTCTCTATTGATTAAGACAGGACACACAGACCAAAACATAGGCACACACATGCTCATCTTACCCTAGAAAGGCACACAGTGTAGAGAGGTACATGAAAGTCCAATTAGTCTAACCAAGTGGTGATGATGTTATTCAGTCTAGTTGACCGTGCTAGCCTTTTTTTTCCTTTTTTTCTCTTCCTTAAAAAGACATGTGTAGTGAATTATGAAAAGTGGTTTCAATTGTCAGTTGATATACAATATCACAAATACTGCTGACAGCTGAAGAACAGCATGCTGAGTAAGATGTGCAGCCATCTCTCTTCCAGGTTGGAATCGGAGGACGTTTTCGCTGCCCTTCCTGTCGGCATGAGGTTGTCTTGGACCGTCATGGAGTTTATGGACTGCAGCGCAATTTACTCGTGGAGAACATTATTGATGTTTACAAACAGATCTGAAAAGTTCATATCGGGGTGTTAATAACTGTCGTCAACAAAGATGATAAAGTAAATGTAAGTCCAATCTGTACTTAAAGGGTTAGTTCACCCAAACATTTTAATTCTGTCATTAATTACTCACCCTCATGTCGTTTCAAACCCGTAAGACCTTCGTTCTTCTTCGGAACACAAATTAAGATATTTTTGATGGAGTCTGAGAGCTGTCTGCCCGCAAAGTCCAACACAACTGAAATGTTTTCAAGTCCAGAACATAGCAATGAATCTGTAAAATAATCCAGTGACATCAGTGTTCAGCAGCGTATGCTGTTTTGTGTCAGCTGCGTCACACGGATATGATGTTTTCGTTCAGATCAATTCACAACAACGTAGGAAACAGATCTGGTGTGACGCAGCTGACACAGAACAGCATACACTGTTTACGTCCAGCTGATACTCTCCAAAATGGCGCTACAGTGTGACGCGGAGGAGACGAATTGTTGAATAAAGTGGTTTTAATTTTTTTTTTGCGCACAAAAAGTATTCTTGTGGCTTCGTAAAATTACAGTTGAACCACTGATGTCACATGGATTATTTTACAGATGTCCTTGCTACTTTTCTGGACCTGGGAACATTTCAGTTGTGTTGCGTTCTATGCAGGGTCTGAGAGCTCTCACATATTGTATCAAAAATATCTTAATTTGTGTTCCTGAAGATGATTAATGTCTTACGGGTTGAACGCCATGTGTGAGTGATTAATGACAGAATTTAAATTTTTGGGTGAACTACCGTTAATTCTTTTAATTGTCTCTGTATTATATCTTAGAAGATGGCGCCCCATACTTGAGTTTTTATAACTGAACGCCCAAACTGAGCAAAAAAAAGAAAAAGTGTGATCTGTTGCAGTTGCTGATATTTATAAGACTAAAAAGTTATGGGAATTATGATAGCTTGTAATGTCAGTTAATTATGTCAGATCTTTATAGCAGTATAGCAGAATAAATAAATAATAAAAGGCATATAAATATCAGTTGTCACTCTATATCTCCTTAGTAAGATGATAGACTGTAAATGCTTAGTTTAATGATCAGAGCTCTGTAGTTGGTGTAAAACTTAAAAAGCAATGCAGTACAATGACGATTGGGAGATGGGCAAATAAACATTCCACAAAAGCCCGATGTATCATATTTGATATTCACATCTTAACAGAATTTAAGTGTTTATCTTGAAATATTACTAACGGTATAAAAGTTATTCTTACTTACATAAATCAGGTAATAATATAACACTTCACAGCAAATACTGTATATACCACAACCTGGAGGGGAACATTTTTACAGTTAAACTGTACAGTTTACAGTAAAACTTCACTGAAACAGGTGTTTCAGTGATGTTTTGATCATGTTGATCATTTAGAAGCCTTTTTGTCCAACAAATGTTGGCTTTACCCTAAAGGCTTTATATAGAGTTAATGCTTCTATCAAATGATTTATATAATCAATTAAAAAATTCAGGGCTATCCATGAAATGGTTGTGGCCATATATAGACCCTTCACCCAGGTCTGGTGATGCCTGTGGTTGTTGGTATATATGGTGCATTTTTTGGAGGATTAAACACTTTAACTGATCTTTATTTTATTGTAATGCTATCAATGTGTCTCCAGCTCTAGGCCTCCACCGAAGCCTCCTGTACAGTTCAGCTGCACAGAGCATGAAGATGAGAAGCTTAATATTTATTGCATCACGTGTCAGGTGACCTCCTGTTCTCTCTGTAAGGTGTTTGGGGCCCACAAAAACTGCCAAGTAGTTCCCCTCCCTGATGTTTACCAGCAGCAGAAGGTATGATCTTCAAGATATTTGTGTTGTCATGTTACATCTTGACATTTTACACCAAATAATTAATTTCACCTTTTATAGGCTGAACTCAGTGACAGACTTTCTTCTTTGGTTTCCACAAATGACCGTGTTCAATCATTTGTTAATGAACTAGAGGCACTCTGCAGGAACATAGAGGTATGTGTGGATCTTTCTGAAGAAATTACTTTTACAAAGTCGTGCAATGAACATCAGTTAACTACAAAAAATTATCTATTAATGCATACAATGCCACTTTGACAGGAAAACAGCGGGATCCAGAAACAGATTTTGTCTGAGAAGTTTGATCGCTTGTCTGCCATTCTGGAGGAACGCCGTAAGATAATGACTCAACAAATCACTTCTGAGCAGGAAGAAAAGACTGGCTGGACCCAATCTTTACTGCAAACATACAGTGAGCATGTAGACACAAACTCAAAGTTGATCCAGGCAGCCCAGAATGCCATAGAGGACCCAGAGATGGCTTCTTTTGTGCAGGTACTGTATCTATTGCTTGGAGCTTCTCAGTAAAGGCATGCAATGTTTGATATATATTTTTATCTCTCCTTTATAGACCTCACAAGATCTTATTGAGAAGTAAGTCTTTAAGCAAATTTAGCAAGACTGTTGAACTCAGCCATAATCAAAATAATGCTTAAATCAGTTACAAAAACAGTACCTTTCCTTTTCTCTGAAGGGTAGGTAACGCAACTAACTGCTTCACTCAGGAGACTCTGGATCCTGACTATGAGAAGATGGATCACTACAGGGTGGATTTTGATGTGGAGGAGAAAGTTCTGTACCAGCTGGATTTCATGGAGAGTGAGCATCAGAGACCCAATAGATTAACATATCATTTATTTTCACATCTCTTCTGATCAATGCTGCCAACTTTACAGTTGAAGAAGAAGTGGAGGAAACATCTGATGAACCAGAGTCAGAACCTGAGTCTGACCCTGAACCTGAACCAGTGCTGACCCCAGAACCTGACCCTGAACCATATCAGGATCTGAAATCAGAGGGTTCTGAGATGACGAATCCCACGCCGGAGACAGCAGAGGACACTTGGGGACAAGCAGACAGTTGTAGAGACATCCGAAAAGTGGCTGTGTGTGAAAAGAATGGCTTAAGCACTTCACAGGTACGTTCTTCTACTAATGTGTGCATCCACACTCTCAGTCAAAGTTTTCAAGAACATTTTCTGCACTTCAATAACAACACCTAACTTGAGACTTGTTAAATAAAATTGTCTGCGGTATTTGAGGTTATTGAAATTTATATCAACAATTGCTTCTTTTCTGTCTTTCCTTTAGATTGTCACTCTAGTCCTTTATTTCCTGTGCTTTCTGGTCGTCCTACAGACAATATGGGGAAACATTCAGTACCTTATTTGTATATAGCAGAGGTGAAGAGACATAGTCTCCAGGTACTAATAATGCTCGCATGATATTTTGAATAAAAACAAAGCCAAAGTTTTTTGTTTAAATGGAGGAAGGTTTTAAGATATATTGGATTATTATCATGCCTATATGTTCTGGCATAAAAATAAAGTTTTCTGCTGACTGGCACTAGAAGCCTGTGAGCGTCGCACTAGAAGGACTGAGCCCTCCAGTGGTCACCAGTGAGATGATTTGTCTCTGATTCTCCTAGCTCAATGCTCCAATAAAAAAACAAGAAGCTCATAGAAAGAATGATGACTTGCTACTGGTCTCTTCCCTTTGCTTCTTGACAAAATCTACTTTGTGTTTGTGCAAACAATTAAAACTTTGTGTTCACTTATTTTAGTTTTTTGTTTGCCCAATAACGTTGCCTATTCTTGCTGTAATAGTCAGTGACAGTTCTCGCTATTTGTTAGACTAGTGCTCAAAGGCTATAACATTTTAAACACCTGTTTACCAATCTGAATTGACTTTAGATTTGGTTGTAATGAGATGAATGGATGAATAGTTGTTAGAACTGCTGAATTTGTTTGAATGAGTGTAATCTTGGCTTGAATTAAAACCCAGTTTTTTTTCTTTTCTTTTCTTTTATGAACAAATTATGATTAAATGAACAAATTAATCAAATGTGGCCACAGCCAAGTTGTAGGAACACATTTTTAATTTGTGGCACAATATTTATTTTTTGCTCTGTATGATTAACATCTAATTTAAAGTTGACATGAAACAGAAGTTGCAACTGTCTTTTCTTCCCTATTGTGTATATCCCAGTGAAATGGCTTCTCAAATGAGTAAAAATGTTGTCCATCGGGAATTAATCGATTGTTGTTTGGACTATCAGAATCAGAGAAGAGATGACATTGCAAGGAAGTTGGAAGTTGTTTTTATTAAAGATTACAAAGGCACATGATAAATTGTTTATAACACTGCAATATTCTATAAAAAATAATAATGTGCACGGATAAAACAATTTATAATAAACTGCAATGTTTCATAAAAATAAGAATTGTCCATTTTGATTTTGTGATGACTTTATAGCAGGGGTGATTCTAGGATTTTTTTCAACTGGGGGACATAAGAGGGCCAATTAATACAGAGGGGCTGATCTTACGTTGTGTATTTATGTAGAACTGTATCCAAATCATTTATAGTTCACTATAAGCTTTAAAATCAGCAATAAACAGTGATACCTTATTATCCTTTAATTAAATGTTTTCACTGCTGTAAATCAGAACGGTCAAATACGATTTGTGTTAACTTTTCAACTCACAAAAATGATAAAACTTAACATTAATGCTTTAATGCAGGGCCAGTTGATGAGCTGATGAGTGGCATTGAGGGTCCCTACAGAAGTGGGAGAAGAGAGAGAGAGAGCGCTCTGTGTGTGTGTGTGTGTGTGTGTGTGTGTGTGTGTGTACGCGTTTTTATGACAAATGAGGACATAAATGTGTATAATGACAAAGGTATGACATAGGTATTACAAGGAGAAGGTGACTTTTCAGGACATTACCCCATGTCCCCACTTTTCAAAACGCTTATAAATCACGCAGAATGGAGTGTATTGAAAATCTGAAATAGCACAAAGTCTCCTGTGAGGGGTAGGTTTAGGGGTAGGGTTGGTGTAGGGCAATAGAATATACGGTCTGTACAGTATAAAAACCATTAGGCCTATGGGATGTCCCCACTTTTCACAAATGTAAACCTGAGTGTGTGTGTGTGTGTGACAGGAGAGGCTGGTAAATCCATGACACACATGTTGTTCCAAACCTGTGTGACTTTCACAACCAGCCCTGCTGGAATAGCTAATCTATAGGCTACTAAATACTTGTGAAAGTTTAAAGCAATAACGAAAAAATGTTAGCTAAATTAAAGTTTGACATTGGGTCACATTATTGAAACTACAAAACGTGATATTAATGATTATTAACGAGTTTAATAATGGGGATCTAAAGACAATCATAAAACACAAGCTACACAACATCTTCATAATCTCTATAGCTAATAGTTAAATGATCAAATAAACCGTTTTACATGTGGTGAATGAAGTTCGAGGTTGCGGCGGTCATGTTCGGTTTGCAAATGTCTTTTTATGAATATGGTCCATTTCGAAGTGTTTATATCCAAACAAATAATTTTCGTAGATTCCGTCTACCCCTGTATTGTTGTGTTTACACAGCTTCATGCAGCTGCGGAGACTCTGGACGCCGCTAGTCTTGCAGCTTCATATTAGTTTATGTCGAAATTATTTTTTAATGAATTTTTTTTTTTTTAAGTTTAATTACAATTCTTATAAGGTCATTGTCGAGTCATGCTGTTCGATACTGATTTACTTTCGAGTATTCGTTCTCAAGTCAAAGTCATTTTCTCCATTCATTAGAAATCTTTAATCTTTAAAAACGCATCTCTGAAGAGATTTGACTGAAAAATCCGTTCACTAATCGCACATCGCTAATAGAATTAAGCTAAAGAATCATCTAGCCGTTTGGTTTGATGAATACATCGACGTCTGCTTTTGGCTGAGTATAAAGCAGTAGGGGTTCAATCTTCAACTGGCTGGCAGGAGCCGCCACTGACAGGTCATGTGACCTGCCACTGGCAGCTGCCACCAACCACTGACAGGTCACGTGACCTGCCAGTGGCTGGTGGCAGCTGCCAGTCTGATTCTGCCAGGTCACGTGACCTGCCAGTGGCTGGTGGCAGCTGCCAGTCTGATTCTGGCAGCTGCCAGTGGCTGGTGGCAGCTGCCAGTCTGATTCGGTAGCTTCGCAGTTGCTGATTCTGCAGGTCCCTGACCTGCCATGCTGGCTGGCATGCTTCAGGCATTCCGCTTAGATCTTCTAGTAGAACGCCTATCACTCTAGCTGCAAGGAAATACACTATTTTATTATTAATATATTTTATGACTCTTGACCTTTTAGGTTATTTTCCCCAACTAAAGCAGTCAAATGAAAGCGATCACGGCTGGTTGCTTACTGACGCTTCGTTGGACGCTCAACCAGCCAGCCTCTGCTGCCTCTCATTCCAAGGAAATCATTCTGATTTTATTTTTGTTATTTCTACATTGTTTTTGTAAACAACTTTGAGTCAAGTAATATATTTTTTGCGTCATGTCCTCCTATAACAGTTTTTCCTCAGTGGGGGAAGCAGGAGGGTGGGGGGGGGGGGGGAGAGCGGGAGGGGGATCTGGGGAGAGTGGGTCAGACTTTTTAAGCTATGAGTATGCCTACGCATTCCCCACCACTCCTGCTGCAAGGAAATGCACAATTTTATTATTGTGAATATGCTCTTTTGAATGTATTTTTAATATAATATAGGTTTAAAGAGGTTTAATTAGTAGTCTAATGGCTGTGATCCCGGTTGGTGGGTTACTGCCGCTTCCGTCCAGCCAGCTGCCAGTTTAATGACTCTCACTGCAATGAAATTAATAGTTTTATTATTATTAGGTGCTTAGGATTGACTTAACTTTATAGCATAGCGTAAGTAAAGGTGGAGGGTTTAACTCTGATAAAGTAGACCAAAGTTATGCGTAACACGGACGGTGTGGGTTTGACGCTGCTTCGGCCGCTCAGGGGGGGGTGTCGATACAGTTGGGTCAGTGGAGCTCTATGGTTGACGCGTATTCGGTCTACCACTCGAGCTGCAGGGGGGGGGGGGGGGGGGAGGAAGGAAAATGCATGACTATTATAGATTATGATCATTATACTTTCTCATTAAGCGATTCTTACGTCGTCGATCTATGGTTGAGGGGGGTGGGTAGCCGAGGGTTAAGTGGCAAATGATCGTGATCCCGACGGGTGGGTAGGCCACTCTTCCTCTACCCTCTGCTCTTGCGGGCTGCGGTTAACGCGTTCCATAGAACTCTCACTACATTTAATTTCAGTTTTTTATTCTTCTTAACGCATTCGTGTGGTTGATCTATTATTTATGATTGATGTTTAAGGAGATTCACCCGCATTAAAGCCCGTCAAATTGCCGTGATCCTACGGGGTGGTACTGACGCCGCTGGCCGCTCATACCAGCCAGTCACTGTTAAACTTAAAGATTATCGCGTTCTACCACTCCCGTTGCAAGAAAATAAATTATTTTATTATTATGTATAGGCTATATTCATATGAATCTATCATTTTATATGTTATATGTTTTAGGGAGGTTTATCCAGATTAAAGTGGTCAAATATCTGTTATCCCGACTGGTGGGTTACTGACATTTAATCTAGCTAGCCGCTATATGAAGCTGCCAGTATAACATGTTCTCTACCACTCTCTCTGCAAGGAAATATTTTATTTTATGATTATGAATTCATTCTTATGGGTCTGTTATTTTACATGATCGGCATTTTAGGGAGGTTTATCTCAAATAAAGTGTTCAAATGGCCGTGATCCGGACTGGCAGGTTATTGCCGCTTGCACTGGCTGCTCAATCGGCCAGCCGCAAGAGCGCTCCGAGTTTAACGCGTTCCCTACCACTGTCTCTGGAATTAACTATATTATTTTATGATTATTAATATATTATTATAAGTCTAGTCTTTTAAACTGTGGACATTTTATCACAAATAAAGTGTTCAAATGACTGTGATCCGGACTGGTGGGTTACTGCCTTTCAGTGCAGCCAGTCATTTTCAGCTCCGAATTGAACGGGTTCCGTATCACTCCATAAAACATCGAATATGTAAAAGAATAGTCATATGAACAGATGTACAATAAATTTTTTTATTATTATTCCCGTATAGAGTGGAAGGAGAACAACATGAATCTGCCATTAATCAATGGTTCCTGACAGTGGACTTCAAGCCGCCAGGCAGCCAACCACTGGCAGGTCACGTGACGTGCCAGAATCAGACTGCCAGCTGCCAATGGGTCATTGGTGCTGCCAATCAGTTAGGGATTGAAACCCTAATGGAGTTTTTAGTTGGCTTTCTTTTATAGAATTTTTAAAAAGCATTGCAGTTTGTCCTGTTGTTGCTGAAATTACTTTATGAGAAAGATTCTTGTTATTGGGATAATTCACGTTTTAATAGGCATTTGTATACTTTACATTATTGCATAACAAATGTTATTACATAACATAAATTGTAAAATCGTTACAACTAGTGGCAGTATCCATACAAATTAGAATGATTTTCTTGGAATGAGAGGCAGCAGCGGCTGGCTGGTTGAGCGTCCAGGGAAGCGTCAGTAAGCAACCAGTCGTGATCACATTCATTTGGCTGCTTTTATTGGGGAAAAAACGAAAACGTCAATCATACAAAACAATAGAGTCATAAGAATATAGTCATAATAATAAAAAAATTATTTCCTTGCAGCAAGAGTGATAGGGAACGCATTATACTTGCAGCTCAGCAGAGGCTGGCTTGTTGAGCGTCCAGAGAAGAGTTAGTAAGCAACCAGTCATGATCACGGTATTTGACTGCTTTTAAATGGGGGGGAAAAAACTAAAACGTCAATCATACAAAAGAACAGAGTCATAAGAATTATTTATAAGATTAATATACTTATTTTCATACAGCGAGATTGATGGGATCTTTATACTCGCAGTTTAAAACCGTGCTGGCTGATTGATCCGCGAGTTGGGGAGCGGAAAGCGCTGGCAGTTTGTGAGATCACGGCACACGTTAGCCATTTGGGCCCTTTTTTTGTATAAGCGCGGTCTATACAATTCCGACAAAATTAGAAGATAACGCCATAAGACGGGTATGATAATCATAAGAATCATATTTTCCTTGTAAGAGAGTGGTAGCAGAACGCGTTAAGGCCTCGGAGCGCATCTTGCGCTGTCTGACTGATCCCCATGTGATGGGACGCCAACCAGCGAACGTTTAGTATGCGACGTGGCCAGTTTGGGCACTTTCTTTGAATAACCTCTATAAAATGTTCGACAAATTAAAAGACTACCATAAGAACAGATTATAATCATAAAAAATATATTTCCTGTTAGAGAGAGTGGTAAGGAGAACGGGGCGTTAACTCGGAGCTCTCGTGCAGGCTGTCTGTTATCCGCCAGTGAAGCGCAACCAGCTGACAGTTGATATCACGGCTATTTGGCACGTTTAGGGGTTGTAATGGGGCCTCTATAAGAATGGTCGACAAATTAGAGATAACCCAGAAGATATATGATAACATAAAATTCATTATTTCCTGAATAGGTGGTAGATAACGCGGTAACGCGGAGCGCTCTGATGCGGCTGTCTCGTGTCTGGGCCGCCAGGGATCTGTGGTAAGCAATAGCTGGCCAGCCAGCCACCAGCCACTGACAGGTCACGTGACCTGCCACTGGCAGCTGCCACCAACCACTGACAGGTCACGTGACTTGCCACTGGCAGCTGCCACCAACCACTGGCAGGTCACGTGACTTGTCAGTGGCGGCTCCTGCCAGCCAGTTGAAGATTGAACCCCCACTCGTATAAAGTGCAACTGGAAATGTGCATTGGAAATGACATGCTTTTCTTCAGCACTGATCTGCTAGATTCTCTGCGCGACTGTGTTTTTCTCAGCTGTTGTGTTGACGTCATCTCAGCGCGCCGGAAAGAAAGCGCACTTGTGCAGCTCTTCAAGCTGAGCTGGCTGATCGCTCGGCGTCTTCTGCTGGCTTGTCAAGCGTTTTTGGATGCTTTGATAGTATCCAGAGGGAAGACACGTATTTACGCATCGCAGAGCTTTTTCCCTCTGAGTTACGTAACTGTCAAGACAACATTCTGAAGATCTGAACCGACGACATGGATTCCGCCAATCAAGGTAAACAAAAACTAAGCAATCAAACACGACAACACTGGATTGATACAACCGCTTATACGTTTATAGCGTAATTTAGAGTAACTGTAGCCTTCTCTCTGGATCCCAGCGTAGTGAATGTGTGGTGGTGAAGGGGAGATCAGGGCAGGGCAGGCGATCAGGTTACTAATGCGTAACAAAAACACATCGAGGCGGAGTGCAGGTGTTTGCGTTACTATAATGTGATTGGCATCGGAATCATAGATGATATCAGGGAAATTATTGTTCCCTTTCTTGGTGTTTGTCGTGTGCGCTTATGGCGTGGCGATTTTCAACATGGATCTGGGATAACGTTATTATTATTAAACCATTAGTAAAGACAACACCACTCCTTTATCTGTTGTGCCACATTATGTGATGCTATTTAAATAGGCAGTTTAGGGTCAGTAAGGGGCAGATGACATGTCTCATTAATATAGCTCAGACCCACGTGACATCTCTTTCACAGACCTAAATTGAGCGCTTGAACTGTACACAGGTGTGTATTGAATGGCCAAAAAAAAACAATAGATATATATATATAATTTTTAGCAATAACTCCCTACTAACTTTTACGCACCCTCAAAAGCACTGAGAGAAGGTGCGGGGCGCCTCAATTGGCCAATAATGCAATTTCTCCTGTTAATGTATCGTCCTACTGCCAATTCTGGGTTCATATCTTCACAATGCTACAGTAAAAATGTCAGAAATTTTGCATGGTGACAGTCAAATGCCTTGGGAATAAGACTCCAGGTTAAAGTGGGTCATATGATGCGATTTAAATTTTTCCTTTCTCTTTGGAGTGTTTCAAGCTCTTGGTGCATAAAGAAGATCTGTAAAGTTGTAAAGACTAAAGTCTCAAATCCAAAGAGATATTCTTTAATAAAAGTTAAGAGTCAGCCACACCTACCTAAAACGGCTCGTTCTAACACGCCCCCACATATCTACATCACTATGTGGAAAGATTTGCATAACGCCGCCCAAATGTTCACGCAAAGAAAGAATGTGTAACTTTTGTTCTCGCTGTAGTATTGTTGTTGCCGCCGCCATGTCGTGAAGACGCTGTGTGTTTCGTTGTGAAAGCAAAACTACTTCGTTTGGCCTTCCAAAAGAGGACGATATCCGCTTCGCTTTTTATTTACATTTTCAGAATAGTTTATTATTTTTTTCCTAAAACAGATACAATAGTAAAGGGTGCCTAAAAAAGCGTGAATAAGAGTAAAACACATGGTCGCTAAGTTGAGCTGATGACACGTTCAGTAATAAATAATACTGTAATCATATTGTATGTGCCTTTACATGGTCCAATTTCGCTGCTAATTCAGTGTTATTTGCATTTAAAAATTATTTATTATTTTATTTTGAAAACGGCAACAAAAGCAACATGGGCCATTAACAAAAACGTGAAAAAAAAAAACAGAAAATCCACACGGTCCTTAAGTTGAGCATGAATATGAAGCTTTGTTTTTTAAGGTGCAATGGATAGCGGCAATAAATAGGATAAGAAGCTGAATTCAGCCTCGTTTTCTGCTGTTTATGCTTTTACCTCTGAATGTGAGTTAGATAAAATACGTGTGTGAAGAGTGATCATAAGTTCATGGTGACAGGATAAATAACATAATTAAATATTGTAACAAGGGCATTTTCTTTCTGTGGTGATGTATTTACTATGGAAAAGTTAAGTTTGGGTGGAACAAATCGAATCGATTTTTTTTTTTTGTGTGGTCCAAAGCGATTTCAAGAAAATAAACTTCTCTGATCACATTTATTTTTTACAATTCTGTTTAGTGTTACGGAAATTATGTACTTCATCTTTAATATATCATTCTCTTTCAATCTGACAGACATCAATCTGAACTCTCCACATAAAGGCCTGGGCTCTGACTCTCTCTCAGACATGCCTGAAGAGAAGGGGGCGGCTGCTGTGAGTCCAGGGACTCTCCCTCCGGGTCTGACAGAGGAGGAGGCCGAGGAACTGAGACTGGAGCTCACCAAGGTAAACACCTACAGCCACTGCATGACCAGGGGTTTGAGAATGTGCTCATCTTCTCCAATATGTCTTCAGATTAGGGCTGTTATTTTAACATGTTAATTCAGAGCGATTCGTTATAAATTGAAGTAACTCATACATTCATGTTATTCAGTTATTGTTTACTTCTTTAAAACAAAGTGTGACATCCTCCTATTAGGTTGAGGAGGAGATCCACACCTTGAGGCAGGTGCTGTCGGCTAAAGAGCACCATGCATCGGAGCTGAAGCGTAAACTGGGCCTGAGCCCCCTGACCGAGTTCAAACAGAACATCACCAAAAGCTGGCAGGACGTCCAGACCTCAAACGCGTAAGGATGCATTCCTTTACATGTCCTGCTTACTCAAACCCAGGAGGTAACATGTCCTGTCTTCTGGGTTGCCATATGCAAAGTCGAACCCTAAACCTCTTTAACAGACCCTGCAGGAATGACATAATACTGGACAAAATTTAGAAAGGGTTTGTTGAAGTGACAAATGGGTAACGACTCTGCAAGATGGCAGATGCAAGCTGGTAGCTGGTTCCATCAGTGGAGGAATTCATGGGAGATCTGAAGCCTTTCAAACTAATCCCGCTTCAGTGTGCTGTTCTCCAGCTCACACACATTCCTCTCTCTTTATGCTGCTGGAAATCTGCCTAAAAATAAAGAGTCGCAGGTGTCCAATTGCATTTTTTGCAGGATTGTACGTTACCAAATTAAGGCATTAGAAAAAGCTCTTGAGTGCATGTTCAGGCAGCAGAGATGACCATTGTTTTCTGTGTACATTATAGACGGGCATCTATGCCGTCAGCTGAAAGTCCTTCAGTGTAATTGTTTTATCAGTTGAAAAATGGCAGTCCGGTTTCAAAGGGCTCTGTGGGAGGATTGTAGTCGACTCAGACATGAATCACCACCATTTATTGTGTTCCAAGCTGGAGCTCATGGCCATTGTTTTGAGTGTGACTCAAGATTTTATACAAACAACAGATGTTTGCTGTTTTTGATCCTGTAGGTGGAAAAACTTTGGTGGTTTATGAGTGTGTGTGTATGTGTAGTATTTTACAGGACTTAACTGAGATGGTCCTGGTCAGTACCTTAGGCCCTTAAAAGCCTGAGGTTGTGTGGGCCAAGACTGGCTTGATGTGAAGTTGACCACTATTTTGGTAGTCTAATGTGAACCTACCAAAACGTGTGTTTTCATTTTTTTGTTAGTGTAATCACCCTGTCAGTAGTTTAGGATAAAGTAGGATCAAGCCCTGGTTTTTACATTTACTATGATAGCATAATGTTCTCATGTTTTCAGAGTTGCCTCAAACCAATATAAAAATGTTTGCCCAAATGTAAGATCAAATCTGCCTGCAAGCTTTAAACTGGTTTTTATTTTATTTATTTATTTAGTTTTTGTTTTTAACAAATGCCAATAACAGTATTTTAGAGGGTGGCCAATAATGGACCCTTTTAACATTTCTGGAGTTTACAGAAGTGGAATTCATAGATGGGTGAACTTATGGGTAAACTTATAGGTAAACAGGAGTCTACAGCAAATATCATTTTTGCTCCAATAGCAAAATAAAAAAAAATACAAGATAACCTATTTCCAACAAAGGGAAAAATATGGAGCATTTACATGATTATAGCACCCAGAAGAGAGAAAGATATCAAATTTACTATCACTACCTCAGCCATTGTATTATAAACTCCCTTGCAACAGTATTAATAGTTTGTGTGTGTGTGTGATTTAATGCCAGCACACAGTGTGTAATGTTATAAATGTACATTACAATTTCTTTTAAATACAATTTCTTTTAAAAAAAGTGAAAAGTATCCATACAGTAAATAAGATGTCCATAAAATTTATACACAAATGTGAGCACTTATTTTGCACAGTATCTACTGAAATATATTAAAATTAGCCACTGGCAACTCAAAATGGCCAAATATAGCAGAATAATTTGCCTAGCCAATATTTCAGTCTATCAGTACTTCAATCCATGGAGTTATTGGTTTGTAGTCAGTCAGAGAGTTATCAGTAACACCATATTTTGCTTTAGTGATCTGCTGTTCTGCTCTGCTCTAGGCAGCACATAGTCACATCTGTGTTTTTATAGCTATGTGGAGATGTCAGAGAAGCTGGGCCAGTGGAATGAGAAGGTTACAGGATGTGATATGTGAGTGTTTGACCGCATTGGCACGTATTTGCAGTGAATGCATGAACTCCTCTCACCCACTCGACCTGTCAATGAGAGTGGAGCATTCGAACACCTGAATCCAGCATGTTTCAGGAGGAGACATAACTGCTGGCTTTGGGGGGTTTTGTGCTCTGGTGATCATAAATCAATGGATGCAGCGCATCAAATATAGATTCAGGTGTTCAAATGCTCCACCCCTTGATGGGTTAAATGAACCATCCATATCAAATACAGCCTAACACAAATAACCAAAACCTGTCTCTCAAACGAAGATTGATGGTGTTTTAAATACTATGATCTGGTCTCCTGTAGCATTGACTCTAACCTTCTGTACAATGTACATATTTATAGAGCTGGGTTTTGACACAAATTTCACGATTCGATTCTCATTCAAAAGCTTGCAATTCGATTCGATTCAATATCGATTATTTTGGACATATATCAGGTACAGTACTTGCCAAATTTTCAAGGAATAAAAAATCTCAACTAATGCTGTAAAATATACATGAGAGTCAGTTGGTACTACATTACTATAATGTTGAAGGTTAAAATTGACTGATTTGTAGGCTATACAACTGCTAAAATGACACCTAATGAAGTTTTTAAAAATAATAAAGTTACAATTACATAATAATATTTCTACAATTCGTTTTTTTATATATAAACATTTAAATGGTGTCTGTCATAAAAAAAATTATGGATTTATTCAAACATAAATTAAACATTGAAGTACAGTAAAAATTATATGTTATATGGTGCATATTTTTAGCAAAATACCGCTCTTTACAGTTTATTTTTCTATCTGACTATTGAGTTTATGGTCACCGAATATGTTTTTTCTAAATGTAAAAAATGTGTTATGTAACGTCACAAGTCATTATTGATGTCTTTGCGCGGCTGAAACACTGATTGAGCGATTACATGAGACAGGATACGGATTGTAAAGTTGTACTCTTTCTTAGTTTTAACTTACCTTCAGATGTTTAGTCATGTTTATTTTTGCTGAAACTGGTATTAATGTGGAGGAGATGATCAGTTCACGTGCGCCTTGCGCTGCTGCGTCTGTTGAACTGAGGCGCTCCAGCGATCTGTCACTTCACATTAAACAGCGCCAAAACGGCATTTATTGTTTAAATACTGCAATACAATGGACAGAATTTGAACTCTGAGCACAATGCTTATTGCGATATATTGATGGGAGGTGCGCTTCAATGTTCCGTCCATTAACTGAAAACAGGCTAGACTAATCGATTCTTGGGATTTAAGAATCAATATATTTTTTCGTAAAAATGAGAATCAATTATTATCGAGATATCAATATTTTTTACCCAGCCCTACATATTTATCAGTCCCATTAATTCTCCACTCTACTAACTGAAACTTTACATAGTATTGAAAGACAAAGGCTGTTTATAGAAGAAAATTGGATCTTAATTGCCACATGAGGAAGGACAGAGGTATTTTTGCTTTTTAGTTAAAGTGGGCGCCAAAAATATATGAGACACGATTCAGTGTTTTAGGCGCCCACTTTAACTAAAAGTGGTCCACCCATGCAAGTGGTCCACCCATGCAAGTAGTACTCCTCCATTTCTGAAACACTCAAGAACATACAGCTCTTTGCTTCTTTAAAAGTTATGCTGCATTCATGTACCATGTCTGAATCATCAGCTGCTGAAGTTTGAATCAGCTGTTCACATCCTTGCCTGTTCAAATGATTTGTTTCTATAGCAGTGCTGCAAATAGAAATCGCTACATTAATTCACCTCTTTTATACTACTGCTAAAAAGATAGAAGTTTGGGGTTAACATCTTTTTATTTTTAAGTATTTGAAAGATATTTCTTAAGCACACCTGTCTGCATTTATTTGATCAAAGATGTTTGAACATTTTCTATATTTTAAAATGTATTTATTCGTGATCCAAGCTGAATTTTCACATCGTACTCCTCTCATGGCCACTTAATCCTTCAGAAATCATTCCAATAAGCTTGATTTGATTCTGAAGAAACATTTTTTTTATTATTACCAATATATATTATCCAGTGGGTACGGAAAGTATTCAGACCCCCTTAAATTTTTCACTCTTTGTTATATTGCAGCCATTTGCTAAAATCATTTAAGTTAATTTTTTTTCCTCAGTAATGTACACACAGCACCCCATATTGACAGAAAAACCAAGAATTGTTGACATTTTTGCAGATTTATTTAAAAAAGAAAAACTGAAATATCACATGGTCCTAAGTATTCAGACCCTTTGCTCAGTATTTAGTAGAAGCACCCTTTTGATCTAATACAGCCATGAGTCTTTTTGGGAAAGATGCAACAAGTTTTTCACACATGGATTTGGGGATCCTCTGCCATTCCTCTTTGCAGATCCTCTCCAGTTCTGTCAGTTTGGATTGTAAACGTTGGTGGACAGCCATTTTTTTAGGTCTCTCCAGAGATGCTCAATTGGTTTTAAGTCAGGGCTCTGGCTGGGCCATTCAAGAACAGTCCCAGAGTTGTTGTGAAGCCCCTCCTTCGTTATTTTAGCTGTGTGCTTAGGGTCATTGTCTTGTTGGAAGGTAAACCTTCGGCCCAGTCTGAGGTCCTGAGCACTCTGGAGAAGGTTTTCGTCCAGGATATCCCTGTACTTGGCCGCATTCATCTTTCCCTTGATTGCAACCGGTCGTCCTGTCCCTGCAGCTGAAACACACCCCCACGGCATGATGCTGCCACCACCATGCTTCACTGTTGGGAATGTATGGGAAAGAGTGGAGGAGAAGTGAATGGTTGTAGAAACCATACCGCTTAGAATTAAGGCCAAAAATTCTATCTTGGTCTCATCAGACCAGAGAATCTTGATGTCTCACCATCTTGGAGTATTTCAGGTGTTTTTTAGCAAACTCCATGCGGGCTTTCATGTGTCGGGCCACTCTGCCATAAAGCCCCGACTGGTGGAGGGCTGCAGTGATGGTTGACTTTCTACAACTTTCTCCCATCTCCCGACTGCCTCTCTGAGCTCAACCACAGTGATCTTTGGGTTCTTCTTTTACCTCTCTCACCAAGGCTCTTCTTCCCTGATAGCTCAGTTTGGCCGGACGGCCATCTCTAGGAAGGGTTCTGGTCGTCCCAAACGTCTTCATTTAAGGATTATGGAGGCCACTGTGCTCTTAGGAACCTTATGTGCAGCAGAAATTTTTTTGTAACCTCTGCCAGATCTGTGGCTTGCCACAATTCTTTCTCTGAGCTCTTCAGGCAGTTCCTTGTTCCTTTGACCTCATGATTCTCATTTTGCTCTGACATGCACTGTGAGCTGTAGGTCTTATATAGACAGGTGTGTGGCATTCATAATCAAGTCCAATCAGTATAATCAAACACAGCGACTGAAATGAAGGTGTAGATCATCTCAAGGATGATCAGAAGAAATGGTCAGCACCTGAGTTAAATATATGAGTGCACAGCAAAGGGTCTGAATACTTAGGACCATGTGATAATTTCAGTTTTTCTTTTTTAATACTCTGCAAAAATGTCACAATTCTGTGTTTTTCTGTCATATGGGGTGCTGTGTGTACATTAATGAGGAAAAAAAATGAACTTAAATGATTTTAGCAAATGGCTGCAATATAACAAAGAGTGAAAAATTTAAGGGGGTCTGAATACTTTCCGTACCCACTGTATATTTATATCTATTAAAACAGGTGTGCGCTTTAATTTCTGTATTTTAATGTAGTTTCATAATTTTCAGTATTATTTGATGAATAGAAGTTATTGCTGTCACTTTGAACACTTCAATATGTTCTTGCTAAATAAAATATTAATTTTATCTTTTTTTTTTTTTTTTTTTTTAAATCTTTACTGACCCAAACTTTTGAATGGTATTGTATGTACTTTTACAATATATTGAACAAAAAAAGGCACATTAGGTTACTCTAACTATAATAAAATAGCATATCAAACAGGTTCTTAGCTACTGCTAACTGTTGAAGCAGCTGCCATTTTGCTTGATTTACCATATCTCAGAAAGGTCAAGCAAGAGAAATCAGCTCTTTGACAATTTTTTCATGGTTTTAAAAAGTTAACAAATTGTGTTGCAATAATATTGACGGGTTTAGCTTTATAAACAGGGCTGTTGTCAGAAGGTAAATCTGGAATCGGGTCCTGTGATGAGACTAAAGTTGCTAAGGTCCTCTGTGGTTTCCCCCGGGTCCCATGACTATTAGCGGCAGTCCTGATGTAGTTGCGGGTTCATAAACCTGTCAGACAGGCTACGTTATCACGAGTGTGTGAGAGATCTCCCACTTCCCTCTTTACACACAGAAACGTCTACAGAGAGGGCATATGTTTGTGTAAGGAAAGTCTTGTCAGGTTCAGATGAACGAATGCCACGTCTGCAGCAGTACAGGCCAATTAATGCTTCCTGAAACCATTCTGCAGTTTTGTGCACTTTCTATAGCCATGAATATTACATCAAGATCCACTTTGCAATATCCTCTGCACTAACATGCTACTTGATTCCCAATAACTAAGGTGGTTTGTTATGTCGTTTTGACTTTCAAGATATGCTGACTGTGACTTTTTCTGCTTGAACGCTCCAGTATACGTTTCTCAAGTTAAACACCAGGAGTTTGTGTTTAAGAAGGATGCCAAATAAACTGGTGTTGTTTTTCTCTGGCTGTGCATTTTAGCAGCGCTTGTGTTCTGTTTGTGAGGCAGCATAATTGTATAATCATAAATTTAAAAATGAAATGCGCTGTGTGTGTGTTTATAGCATGTTGTGACTGTGAGAGTGGAGATTTGAATGTATTACCCTGTTCGTTTGTACTGTAGATATCGTTCAGCTTCTGCCACTCTGGATGACATTTCCAGCTCTGAAGTGTGAGTTACTTCATTCTTTACATTCATTTTGTGTATTTTAAAGTATGTTTTCTGCTATTTTAAGGTCATGAAGGGCTAAAAGATTGTTTTAGGGTGGCTTGCTCTGCTTTGTGGATTTTTTTCTCCACTTCTGCGCGTGGTTTTCGATAATGCAATCTATAAATTGCTTTATCTTCGAGTATTTGTAATTGCAATTTAAATGAGATTACTCTGTAGATGCGCATTACTATTTAAGTTTGGAATTTGTACGATTTTTTTGTCTTATGCTTACCAAGGATGCATTTATTTGATCAAAATACAGTGTTATATTATTTTTACAATTTAAAACTGGAATTTAAAAAACATTCTTATTAAAGTGTACTTTATGAATTTTGTGAAAATGAATTTTCAGCATCATAACTCCAGTTTTCAGTGTCACATGATCCTTCAGAATTCATTTAATATGCTGATTATCTGCTGCTCAAGCAACATTTTTAATTATTATCAGTTGAAAACAGTTTTGCTTAATGTATTTATGGAAACGGATGCATTTTTTCCCCCTGGATTCTTTGGTGAATAGAAAGTTCAACAGAGCAGTTTTTGTAACATTTTTGCCATAAACTTTTTTTAATCACTTTTGATTAATGGAATGTATAATCTCAGTTTCTTTTAAAACAGAATCTTACTCCAAACTTTTGAATGGTAGTGTATATTAAGAGAGCATTTCTTTTTCATTTGGTATCCAACTGAATAACTAACAACATTTCTGAATGACTGTGGGTGTCCTGCACTGTGGTGTGTGGTTATCTGGATGCTGTGGTCTTGTTGACTAACTCCTGAAAAGTTCATGGACATTAAAGAGTTTCACGTGATTTTTTCTAATATTTTTCTCTCTCTCCCCACATCCTCTTCTCTCTGCGTTCTTCCTCTTACAGGTATAAAAAGACTCAGGAAACGCTGTCTCAGGCTGGACAGAAGACCTCAGCCGCCCTCTCCACCGTTGGCACGGCCATCAGCAGGAAACTGGGTGACATGAGGTAATGCACAAGTCAAAATGCCCACCCTTGTGCTTCCTCTGTTTCTCTAGTACTTTTTTTTTTTTTTACTGCATTTATGTCTGTGTGTATATGTGGCATTTCTCCATCACATGCCTTTGGCTTCGTTTAGACAGGCAGCAAAAATCCTACTCAAAATCATTGATTCTGAATACCAAAACAGAAAGAAATATACAATCCAAACAACATCCATATGTGATTTGTAATCTGATGAAATCACAGTGCAGACAAAAGATTGAATTGGAAACTGAATTGGATTTGTATACAGTGTGAACAAAGCCCTCATGCCTGCGTTCTCTCTTTGGTTATTGATCCACTCTTTTGCATTTGTCATGTCCTGCTGCCATTCATTATCACTATGAAGCCATTATTATCCATAATGAGTGTTAATGCAGTGCGACCACAGTCAGCAGAGCCACTTAAACTGTAACCGGCTGTTTTACTCCTCATATGATGAACAGAAGCTCCCCCTAACCTGTTTTCCTGGCTCCTGATTCACTTTACTGCATATACTGTCTCTGTTCTTACCATTATTTACACACATTTATTTAACTTCCTTCACCACTCCACAAACAGAAGGCAGAAGAAAAGGAATTTTGTGAAGGCCTGACTTTCCTTCTATTAAACGTGACTGTGAATAGTTGGTCCTCATTGTTCTGATATGCAGAGGGCCTGAGACCAGTATCAAAATCATTAGCTGCCCCATAAATAAGTCTCTAGTGTGTGACAGAGAGAAGCTAATCACGTCATTCAACAGATCAAAAGCTTCAGCCCTGCTTTATTAATTAAAGCTCTGCTGCTGTGTCCCTTCATTCATCAGACAAATAATGACATCAATCAAATTTATTAGCCACTTTTAGTCATTAACATCTATCCATCATATTTACCCCCATAAAATGGTTTGATTGTTTTTTTGGTTCACTTCGCTATTCCCTGTATTCCTCTATATCAGAACAATAATTCTCATAATTTGTTCGTCCTGCTTGCTTTGGTCATGCTTAACACCCATCCTGATTGCTTTTGTATTCCCCCTTTCTTTTTAAACGCTGCCCTTGCTTGGTCTACAGAGCTCTTCCTTTCTCTAACTCCTTTGGGTAAGACTGATTAATGCCATCAAATAATTTACGCTTAACATAGAGCTCTGTTTGTAATACCAAGCCCATTTAATAAAAAATAAAAAAAAGTTTTTAATTATAATTTGAATGTAATATTGATTTTTAATGTTATTTTAGCTCCGAAACCCTGCTAATTTTGATTCTTAACTACTTGTGCATGATTACAGTGCTATATTATGTGTGAACAAATGTGATTTTTAAAGATCCGAAGTTTGAGCTGGAAATGTTACAGACATACTAGCAGTCTTTGTGTGGTGTAGCCCAGCTGATCTCTCTGCCTTGCGTGCTGTCCTGCTTGCTTGCTAACACACACAACTTTTTCTCCTTTTAATGCTTTCGAAGTAGCAACTACTCCATTCGCCATTCAATAAGTATGCCAACTATGAGGTAAAGTACTAGGGTAAACCACTGCCCCTCAACTCAAACCGTTTCTGATTCATTGGACAATAAAATATTAGATTTTCAAATGATTATTAGTCATTTCTGTGAATTGTTTTTTTTTATTATTATTAAAACAAATAATACTAAACTGTTTAAACTGCTGTATTGAATATTCTCATAATGCTTGATAAATATATTTATTTATTTTTGGCATGCTTGTTTTTTTTTAACCTTTTATAAGCCAGTTACTTTACTAAGTCCACTTGCTCATGTCTAATTAATTGCAATGTTTCTTCTGCCACGAACTGTGGGATTAATGTGTGTTTTGTTAAATAGGAACTCTCCAACCTTCAAATCATTTGAGGACAAAGTTGGAAACATCAAGGTAAGGCTTCACTTTTGAAATTGGGTCAAATACATGATGCTTATTTTTGGCAGATCTGTTAATTTATTAAAAAATACATTTGATATATTTAAAATATTGACAAAGACAAAAACGAAGACATTTGTCCATCAAATCAAAGTCAAGTGGTACAACCATCAAGCGGAAACAGAAAACATAAAACAAGTTATATCACATACACAAGATTTTTGAAATAGGTATCATATACTCAGCAAGGCTGCATTTATTTGATCAAAAACTCAGTAAATTATATTGTGAAAACAAATTTACAATTTAAAATGACTTTTTTGTATTTTAATATATTTTAAAGTGTAATTTATTCCTGTGATACAAAGCTGAATTTTCAGCATCATTACTTCAGTGTAACATGATCCTTCAGAAATCATTCTAATAATTTGATTTGGTGCGCAAACATTTCTTATTATCAATAAATCATGTATAAGAGGGCCCTTAATGTCTCTCAAGGCCTCTTGTCTCTTTTTTCTTTATAATTACACCAGATGATTTTTTTGAGTCTTTAAATGTAAACTTATGTTAAAAAAGGATATAAAAGTTTTACAAAACCATATGAAACCAACATGACTATGCTGTGTAAAGCACGTCTAAGAACTTGACACATGCTTTTTAAACTTGATTTTTCCTTGGACACTCGGTGTCCTGCGTGTCTCTTAATGTTTTTTTCTGTTTGTGTGTCTCAGTATAAGGTGGTTGGAGGGAAAGCCAATGGTGAAAGTGCCCACTCTCCAAACGAGTCAAACCCGGTGCAGGACAACGCTCCGTTCTGAGAGCCCACCCTCTTGATTTAAACACTCATCTCATTCTTTGTGAATCCTGACTACACCTACACTTCCGTTCTCCCGTTCTCTCTGAATTCTTTCATCCCTCCTTCCTCTGTCTCCTTTGATACCCCTTCACCTACTGCTAGCATGTGCTTGCTCATCTCACTGAAAACACACACGTAGTACAGATTCTGTGACATGAAATCATCACAGGTTGTACAAAAGACAAATGATGAATCATTTTGTATTAGAAACTATTTTACACTGCTTTGCATAATGTTTTTACATAACTTTTATCTATATATGACTATAATGGAATACAAATAACTATATTTAAACAGTACTGCCAAGCAGCATTCATCAGTCGGCAGAGGGGTATAAAATACACAAAGAAGAAACATTTAAATCTCAAGGGGGGTGGATTTTAGACCAATAAAGAAAAGAAACTTGCTGCTGAGCATTCAGTTGTTATTTTTGACTCTCAGTACAATGTGAAGCTGTACACCTGGTGAATGTCTGACCCTCTCAGTTGGCCTTACACTCGCACTCTCTATTGCTTTGTTGGTCTGTTGTTGGTGAAAACATGTTACACTAAATTGTTTTTTGCTTCATCTTTTTTTTTAACCTTTGCTTGTTCTTGTTCAGTTTTTTTTTTTTCACTAATGGGAATGTTTTATTTATGCTGTGTTTGTCGGGAATCACTTGCCTTTGCTTTGTGCCATGCTGTGTGTACCAGATGCCATAGACTTTGTGCTATAAGAATGTTTCACACACACACAAACTATCACAAAGATCACTGTTCAATTTTAAGAAATAAAAAAGAAGTTACTCTCATGTGCACTAACCCAAAATGTCAAAGGGCGAGTAGGTCCTGCTAAGTAAGTGGAATTTATTTTGTTAGTGGCATTTGTTGATTTTTCCCAACAGACGTGAACACTAGTGTAGTCTGTATGGTAGCACAGTCACTTTTTACCAGAAAGATATTGGAATATATTTCATTATTAGTAAATGTAATCTCTTATTTTGCTTCATTTTTATCTGTTCTATCCTAATATTTCATTCACTTACATGGGTGTCAGTGGGTGGCCTTGTTTCAGTATATTACAGATGATTACATGCCTCATTGTTTGAGATGCAAGGGACTGATGCAGATGATGAGATGCCAACTTCATGTGACTTTCTACTGGAATCCATGTGTAAAATGCCATAGAATTATGTGGATACACCTGTAGTTCTGTAAACGGTGAAAAGATGACAAAAGATCATGAACATTCAGAGGGAAAGGACTTTTTTATTACCGTATTATTTTGAGTAGTCATTTTGGGGAGGTTGTTTAGTTAACAGGCACCATATAGCTTTAAATTCGAGATCTCAGCCTAGCTGTTCAGATTTAAATGCTCAAATTGTTTTCTTTAACAACAACAGTGGTGTTATTCTTCATTTGTTTTTGTCAGTTTCTATATCAATAAAGCATTCGTTCAAATGGCTTTTGGTTTGTTCTTTTCTCTTCCTTTCATAATGTTAGTGACATAAATCTGCCAGGAGGTGGCAGTCCAGCACGTGCTCTAGAGAAGCCATGTGCTTCTACAGGCTCTGCGCTTTTTACGCGAACATGCCAATGGAGGATATCTTAGACTTTTCTCTATGTTTTAGCATTTGTTTTATTGTAGCATTGAAATGTATGTAGAAACTATGAATTTGATTAGAAATATAAATATATAGTTGGATAAAATGTAACATTTACTTTCGATCCAGGGCCTTCAATCAAGGTTGGTATTTGGCCCTTCCTGGTAAAACGTTTGAGCGCCTCTGCTTCACAGACTATGGGATTTTTTTCACCTATTTTTACCTATTTTACCTTCTACCTATTTTTCTGATTTTTTTTTTACCATATTAATTGGCTAATAATTAGAAACTTAATTGGCTAATAATTAGAAACTTCATTCAAACTTTCCGTTTTGAATTGTTACCTCAGGATGCTGAGTTTCTTAGTGCTGCGCGTTGTGATTTCTCCTGAGAGGCTGTGAGCCTCGCCTCAGCAGCGCAACCTTATTCCGTCAATAGATGCATTAAATACAGCTGTATTCGCCACTTACTCTAAACGTAATCAAATCAGAATAATACTTGCGTTTTGGTGTTTACATAGTTATTTTTGGTTACTGATGTTTTAATAATGGTACTAGTCTGGCGTTAATGTCGAGTCGAATTTAAACCCTGTTTATGGCTAAAAAGAAACCCCATCAGTTCCTCATGTTTTTTTTACAATATGATCAGATCATCGGTGTTTTATTAATGCAAATGGGTCAATTCTGAATAACAGTACATTAGCACAAGTCACGCGTACACGTTCACGCGTAACGAATAGCTGTGAATCCTGTTGTTTGGTTATGAATGATGAGTGGGAAATTGGGAAACATCACCAAAAAAAGCAGATAGTTCCTGACCGGGGATCGAACCCTAACCAATAGACCAGGGTTCCTCACAATCTTGCCCATGAGGGCCACATCGCTGCCAGAGTTTAGCTCCAACCTGATCAATCTCAGCTACCTGTTGATTTTCTATGATCCTGAGACTCTGATAGATTGCTCAGGGTGTGTGATTAGGGTTAGAGCTAATACTCTGACAGGAAAGTGGATCGTGGGCCGATTTGAGGAGCCCTGACACTAGACATCAGGGAAGCGGCTGAAGTGAGTCGGCGTTGTAGCGAGCGTCCCAAACGCTTAGATGAAGTGTAATATGTATTCGTTATGCATATTTGTGAGAATGGTATGAAGGATGTGCGCGCAATCAGTTGCAATACCCAAAGTCAACCCCTAAGATGATGTTTTGTAAACACGGGGCAACTTTTTAGAGCAATATGCTTGGGCAATTCCCAATTGAGAAACAGAATGGGAAACATATTTCCTATTTCTTTTCTGGATACTTTAGATCGGTCGTGGGCACTGTGTCTAAACTGCTTTAGCTCGTAAAACACGCGTGAATCGTCCCGCACCTTTAAAGACAAAAGCACCAGCCACCAGCCCCAGCCCCCAGCACCAGACACCAGAACCAGGGGCGCCCCAGCCCCAGCCGTCCCGTCCTGGCTCTCGCTGGTTTGATCCGGTTCCACACCGAGGGGTTTTCTAGAGGAGCGAAAGGCCACGCCTCCGTCACCAGTGCTGGTCATCTCTCGGTATAAATGTAAGCGAAGCAGTAGTTTTTGTTAAACAGCTCTGCGGTAACGTAAAGTTAGAGATTTCCGGACGTGGAGGGTTTTAACCATCCAAACCTTTTCAAATGGGCCCCGTTGCCTAGCGTTTTCTCCCCAAAGCCTCCGACTGAACTGAGCTGGGCGCTTTAATAACATCAGCACGAGCGGCAGAAGAAGGTGAGATTGTGGTCTACGCTTCATATTTTAAAGGGTGGTCATTGTTTGGTTCGGAGAGTCCGAGGAGAATACACTTAATCTAACACTGTTAGTGTCGTTTATCTGTAGTGGTGCATGTTTTCTCACGTTTGAGACAGAAATGTTTGTTTTGGGATCGCAGGTGCTGTAATTTCAGTGAGATTACTGCAACATCCTCGTGTAACTTAGTCTTCTGAAAAATGCTGTAGGAAGCTTTTTTTGTAAAGAATGTCTCAAGTGGCATAATGTCAGTTTGGTTAGTCTTGTTTTTTTGGCACTAAACTGTACAATGAGTAACATTTACAATATCAGTATGTCACCAAAACCATGTTGTGAGAGATGAAATCTTTTAAATGCCTTCCCTGAGTCTGTATTCATTAAAATCCATTCTCGGGTTTAAGATGAGAAGTTAATATCTAGTTTGTATTATTTGCTACAGAAGCAGTCATGTCTGACCAAATGTCTTCTCCCAGGGTTTCCATCTAAGTCACTGTTTACACAAGTCTGTAAAATGGCAGCCATCCCAGCTAGCGGTTCCCTAGTTGCTACTCACGACTACTACAGAAGTAAGTTGCGTTGGCAAGTTCTTTACTGTTATAGGTGTATGCAACTATTAATAGTTGGTGTTCTAAAGAGAATTTGCCTTATAAGACTGTTCCTTTTCAGGGCGCATTGGCTCTACATCCAGTAGCAGCTCGTGTGGCAGTTCAGAGTATAGTGGGGAGGTTATTCCACATCACCCAGGTGAGTTGCGTTTCATTTCTCTCTTTTCAACCCCCCCACCTCAATCAATACTTCATTGCAACAGTTTTGACTTGAAGACATTTACACGCATTGTGCAACACGATTTGCACAGTTTGCACCTACATCACAGCTCTGTTGAAATGGATACTCATCTGATTGCTTTTGAATAATCAGCTGTTCAGGAAATCCCTGAAAAAGGATTGTTGCTTAGTGAAAAAGTGATGTGGCCAAGTATGGTTACCCATACTAGGAATTAGTGCTCTGCATTTATCCCCATCCTAAGTGCGCGCACACAGCAGTGAACATCTAGTTCACCAAGATTAGTCATCTTGGATTGAGCTGTTACCTTTTCCTGACTGCATGCATGCATCGGCCTACATGTCTTTGTTTAGAGACTCTTTAACAGTGATTGTGCCTACATGATGGTGCTTTACTTGTTCTGACCTGTTGTTTAATTGTGCTTTAGGTCTGCCCAAACAGGATTCTGGTCATTGGTGGTCCAGTTTCTTCTTTGGGAAGCAGAACCAGCCTGGGATGGGAACTCTTACTGAGGAGGCTCAGCAGAAGTGAGTCACAGCATTGAGTTTCACCCGAGTTGGTGCATGTAACATAAAGGCCTTGCCAAGTGCTGATGCACTCTTAATTGCAGATGCAGTTGCAAATTTGAGATTTTATAACAAGGGGTGTTAGTTTGACATCAATTTCTTAATTCTAAATCCCTTAATGTGATTGGCTCTCTGCAGGTCAGGGGTGGTGAGTGTGACCAATGGGCAGGTGACATGTATTGCCCGGGAAATGGTGATGAGGCAAGTGAGCGAAAGTAGCGATGGAGGCAAGTCGGAGGCGGGAATTTCTTCTCATTCCTGAATCAGACACCAGATCAGGACACCAATTGCTAGGGGACGGCTCCTCTTTTCTTTTTCTTTTAATTTCCCGTCCATATAATAGGCTGTTTTAGTACTTTTTATTTTTTTGTATTCGTCGTTTTATATACATCACATAATAAATGGAAGAGCTGAAACTTGCAAAAATTTTGTACATTTTTACACATCTGTAACACTGACGAAGATGTTTGTTACTTGTTGTCTTATCCTGTGTTTTTCAGCACAATAAATGGTCTTAAACAGCCCACTACTTCTATTGAATTTCTTTTAATTTTGTTTTGTTAATTCAATTTAAAAACATTTCTGTATTATGAAAAAAATCATACACCACCATCTCTCCTTTACAGTTAAGAGAAAAGACCCCCTTTTCCAAAAATTTGTTTTTATAGTTTGCATATAGTAGTTTACAGACAGCTGCATTTCAGACAAAGCATTAATCAAATGCTAAAATGACAAATTCCCTTTTTCCTCTAAAATGAAGTTTTGAGAGGAGATACTATTCTCAATTTATCTGCACAGTTATTTTGATGTATGACATGGTTATGGATTTTTTTTTTTTTTAAATGTAAAGTTGGTAACACCAGCTCAAAGTATCAAAAATGTATTTTAAAAGAACTGTCGCATAGCGTGTGTGACGTTTCGAGCATGCAGGCTCTTCATCAGACAAATGGTGATGGTTATGGGGAATTGTGTACGTGTGTATCATCATGTACTAATTTGTCTGTGTTCCGAGTGTGCGGTGAAGGAAAAGTGCCCACTTCTGCATTATATTCATTTCATATATAAGAATGATTTGATTATATAAGCATGCTGAAGCTAAATTCAGTGCATCTGCATTCAAAATGGACTTTGGTAAGGAGACAAACAGGACTCTTGGATAGTAACAGAATGTCACAACTGCTCTGGAGTGAAATGTCAGTTCTCATACAGAAATGATCCACAAAAAAAAGGTAACAGTTAAATGATTTTTGGAAAAGTCGTTTTAATCAAATAAATGCTTTGAGCTCAGCATCCCCTTGAATAGGGTGAGCAGCAGGTCCAGGAATAAAGACAGGTTTGATGTGCTCTCGAGTGGAATAAAGCATTTTAAAGACATTTTGCTAAACTAGTGCATTGCGTTCTGAACAGACGACACCTATTTCATACTTTGACATGGTTTGTGTACACCAAAAGGGACAGAACGTACTGCCTGTGGACTTCAAAATGAGCAGTGTGGCTGGTAGACCAAACACACAGTGAATATGGCAAACAGTCAATATGGAAAATTGCTCAGTAGAGATGACGTTGTACAGCTTTGTTCCCATGTGTACATGAATTTTCCAGGTCACTAAGTTCTGATGGTTGGCTAGATACATGGAAAAGCCTCTTTGTGGCATGCTGACTCAGACGTCATTTATCCTTTGTTTGCAGCAACAGGTCCCAACTAAGAGACTGTGACCGGTTCGGTGATTGGTAGTTTATTGAAGATGAAAATAAATTTAATGTACTTTTTATGGCCAGAATTTAGGGATGTCAAAATCTGTAAATGACTAAGTTTATGTAGCCAATAGAAAATGTTTCTATGTATTTGAAAGGTAAAAGCTCTCCAAAACTTTCAATGTCATGTCAAATTAATCTTGACAATTAAATCTAACTGTATTATTTGTCAAAAACACACATTACAGTTTTGGTTGGTCCAGCTGATGTGCATGGAAAAAAAAAAAACGATGGCTCTCTTAAATATTTGGATCTTTTAACGGCAAGGTAAGCCAACATATTTTTAGCTGCAATTTCTCCAATTCGTTCTTTCAGGAGTACTTTGTCTCAGACTGTTGGTGGGGTCAGGCCTAGTATAAAGTGAGGCAGAATAAATGCAACGCTTATCTATATGGATGCTATACAGTATATTTACACTACTGTTCAAAATTTTGGGGTCAGTAAGAATTAAAAAAAAAAAATTTTAATGAAAAAATGTATTCAGAAAGGATGAGTGATTGAGTTGTAATGTTACAAGAAATCACATTTCAAACAAACGTTGCTCTTTCGAACTTTATCAAAATAGATCAAATAATCTTGAAAAAATATATTGTGGTGTTTACAAAAATTGTAAGCAGCACAACTGTTTTCAACAATTATAATAAATGTTTCTTGAACAGCAAATCATCATATTAGAATAATTTCTGAAAAATAATTTGACTGAAGACTGGCGTAATGATGCTGAAAATTCTGCTTTGCATCACAGAAATAAATTATATTTGAAGATATATTCAAATAGAGCAAACTTCTTTTAAACTGTAATAATATTTTACAATATTTTTAATCAAGCAAATGCAGCCTTGGTGAACATAAGAGACTTGATAACCCCAAACTCTGAACTGGCTCTAGCTGCATAAACTAAACAATTACATTTGTCTTCTTAGCATTAACAAGGCTCCTAACGATCTCTAAACAATGCTGCAAGTAACCAAGTAAAAAAAAAAAAAACTATCCTATAATAAAAATCCTTACAATCCTATGCACTTGAATAAAAAAAACTAGAAGCCTATTATTGGAGCAGCACTTTGAAACAGCACATTCACATATTGTGTCTGTAGTGAAGCATATTTTTTTCCAGCGCTCTATACACTATTCTTGTGCAGGTGTCTACTTCACCTCACGATCAGCGGTGCTTTGCCTTTTGGAAGAGGCTCCCCTGGATGCCGGTCTCTTTAAAACCACATTTATTGTCCAACCATCACTCATTGGCCCTAAATCTGTATTTAGATAGAAAGACATAGTCTTGCTGTCAGTAGGGCTAAATGTACAACTATTTAGATCGACAGATCTCAGTTAAACTCATACTATACCTTGGTGCTTGGATTTGGTCACCCAGACAGTCACTTGTCTTTGCTTTGGTTCCATTAAGTTATCAGAAAGACTATTAACTGCCTTCATTTTGTCTGTCGGGCAGATGCCTGCAAACAAAAACAATCACATACAGAAACACGTACACAGAATCTGAAGAAAGCTACTTCAAACGACCACAGCCCCATAATATTAAACATTTTTGGTTTATATATTACATTTATTTACATGTTTTTAGTACTCAGTAGAGTTTAAGCAATGAAATTAAGTTTATTTCTGGCAATTCACAAAATTGGGACTGATGTTTTTATTTGGTCAACAAATTAGTCAATGACTATGTCTGTTGATAAGGCTAAAATTGGAATAGTGTGCTGTACATTCAGGTACAAGGTCATTCCTGAGAAACAAACAGAGCTTTGGGAAACCGCAGATAGTCAGAATAACACGTGTCCTGTAGCTGGTTAAACAGAGAAGAGCTAAAAATAGTACTGCACTTACTCCGATAAAACTCATTCCGAGCAAGGAGACACACAGGGGCATTTACGGTGGTCATGGTCAGCTTTTATGTGTAAATATGACAGAACCAAATGCTTGGAAAGTGGGGTGTTCTTTGGAACCTGGAAACATAGCAAAGAAGGAGGAGTTAAGGTTAGTGCTGAACAAGCTTTATTTTATGGTCAGGGAACAAATATCCTCATCAGAGCCACATAAACATGATAGCAAAAAAAATATCTGTGAAAAAATGGTCAAAGTTCTACATGAGGAAAAACCACAAACTCTTATCATGCTTTAAAAAAAGACAAGACATGTTGATTCCACATAAAACAAACATGTTGATTGTAAATTAATCACATGTGTCTCAAAAGTCAAAGAAAGGACTTTTGTCCCAGTTTTGCTCAGATTGTAAACAGAATATGCTTGTCCTCTGTAGGGTCGTGGAAGCCAGTAATATGAACCCCAAAGTAGACTTCTGTTTTTGCTAGGGTATGCACAGTCAAAAAAGTAATGGAAGAAATAGAATAAGAAGTTTAAATGAGTATAAAGACATTGTAATTGTGAAATTGGATGAAACGTTCTGTGTCGATGTTTGCGCACACTATCTTTGAAAGGCTACACGTTCAGCTGTATAAGCTAGCATAAGGAATAATAATCAAAAGTATACATTGGCCTTTACCTCACCAGTTGAGTGAATAATTCAATGAATCACTCACTCTTTTATTCCTGAATGAATCAGTCAAATGAATAATTCAGTGACATACACATATAAGCAGTCACTTGTCGCCACATAACAACTGCTTTTCACTCTTTCTGCAAGTTACTGTACATCGATATCAAAATGGTATGTTTGTTATGTGTGCCTGACGGGAATTCACAAGCTGACATTTTTGTGTGATTTGACATAATTCCTGTTTGACTGACTGAATCTTTGTCATACTCTTTATCTTCAAGGTGTGTCTGTTAATCTCTACCAAAATATTGTTCCACCTCTAAAAATAAAATCACTTCCTCCACACTACACTCTGAGAGAAGATAGCATGCGATCATAGCTGGACAGTGCTAATTATGGAAATGAACTTTGCTCTATATAGCCAGCCAGAAATGTATCGTTTGATCTTGTCTATACTGGTGCTCTTGTTTTGATGCAGAATACAATGATTCTCAACAGCTCTGCAGTCTCCTGCATGACTCTTTCTTTTCTTAAGACACATAACAGGCTTTTTTTGTTAAGGCTCCCTTAAGCACAAGACTAGTCTTGAACACTAATCCTTCGCTGAGTCAACATGAAATTGGTCTTGAACGCCATTTGATCTCATTTGAAAGGTTGAGAAAGGTTAGTACATGAACAGAGTGGTCTGGATTTGAAGACACACCAGAAAACAGAAAAGGTAATGGTGTTGTTCTTCTATAAAGATTCATGTCAGTCCTCCAGACATTTTTCATAGACCAAAATAAATGTTTTTCTCTGTGAATTGCTGTATGTGGTGGGCAGGTGTGTATTAGGGAGAAAGAAGAAAGAATGAGAGGCATAAGAATGAAAGTAGAAGAGACAGAAAGCTGGACTAAGAGAAAGAGAAATAAAGAAGAAGAGGAAAACCAGCCCTCATAGTTGTAAATATTCCCCTGCTAAACTTCATCCACAGTAAAACAAAACACAGTAACAAGCTACAAAGTACATGTATGAAAAAAACGACTCAACACAACTCAAAAAGTCTTTTCAACAATTTTACAACAACAACAAATGCTGCTTTCTCAGTGACCTGTTTGGTTAGTATCATGTCAACGTATTATACATATCTAGTTTATATACAGGTGCATCTCAATAAATTAGAATGTTGTGGAAAAGTTCATTTATTTCAGTAAGTCAACTCAAATTGTGAAACTCGTGTATAAATACAAATGCACACAGACTGAAGTAGTTTAAGTCTTGGTTCTTTTAATTGTGATGATTTTGGCATATTTAACAAAAACCCACCAATCACTATCTTAAACAAATCTAGATATGGTGACATGCCAATCAGCTCATCAACTCAAAACACCTGCAAAGGTTTCCTGGGCCTTCAAAATGGTCTCTCAGTTTGGTTCACTAGGCTACACAATCATGGGGAAGACTGCTGATCTGACAGTTGTCCAGAAGACAATCATTGACACCCTTCACAAGGAGGGTAAGCCACAAACATTCATTGACAAAGAAGCTGGCTGTTCACAGAGTGCTGTATCCAAGCATGTTAACAGAAGTTGAGTGGAAGGAAAAAGTGTGGAAGAAAAAGATGCACAACCAACCAAGAGAACCGCAGCCTTATGAGGATTGTCAAGCAAAATCGATTCAAGAATTTGAGTGAACTTCACAAGGAATGGACTGAGGCTGGGGTCAAGGCATCAAGAGCCACCACACACAGACGTGTCAAGGAATTTGGCTACAGTTGTCGTATTCCTCTTGTTAAGCCACTCTGAACCACAGACAACGTCAGAGGCATCATACCTGGGCTAAGGAGAAGAAGAACTATACTGTTGCCCAGTGGTCCAAAGTCCTATTTTCAGATGAGAGCAAGTTTGTATTTCATTTGGAAACCAAGGTCTTAGAGTCTGGAGGATGGGTGGAGAAGGTCATAGCCCAAGTTGTTTGAAGTCCAGTTTTAAGTTTCCACAGTCTGTGATGATTTGGGGTGCAATGTCATCTGCTGGTGTTGGTCCATTGTGTTTTTTGAAAACCAACGTCACTGCACCCGTTTACCAAGAAATTTTGGAGCACTTCATACTTCCTTCTGCTGACAAGCTTTATGAAGATGCTGATTTAATTTTCCAGCAGGATTTGGCACCTGCCCACACTGCCAAAAGCACCAAAAGCTGGTTAAATGACCATGGTGTTGGTGTGCTTGACTGGCCAGCAAACTAACCAGACCTGAACCCCATAGAGAATATATGAGGTATTGTCAAGAGGAAAATGAGAAACAAGAGACCAAAAAAAAAAAGGAGAGCTGAAGGCCACTGTCAAAGAAACACCCACCTCCACACCACCTCAGCAGTGCCACAAACTGATCACCTCCATGCCACGCCGAATTGAGGCAGTAATTAAAGCAAAAGGAGCCCCTACCAAGTATTGAGTACATGTACAGTAAATGAACATACTTTCCAGAAGGCCAACAATTCACTAAAAATTTTTTTTTATTTGTCTTATGAAGTATTCTAATTTGTGAGATAGTGAATTGGTGGGTTTTGTTAAATGTGAGCCCAAATCATCAAAATTAAAAGAACCAAAGACTTAAAATACTTCAGTCTGTGTGCCTTTAATTTATTTAATACACGAGTTTCACAACTTGAGTTGAATTACTGAAATAAATGAACTTTTCCACGACATTCTAATTTATTGAGATGCACCTGTATATAGACATACACAGACAAGTGTGAGAAGTCTGCTTAAAGTTTTTAAGTGTTTAACATTTCTTCAAATATAAAAACAAGAACATTGTTGTTTATATTCCTAACAAAAAGATATATGATTACAAATGTGTCGAATATGATTAGGTTGTTTTAAAGTCCATGCATTATGTCTTGATGTTATCTTTAAGTGGATCTTGCCTTTTTGTAGGCTGTCTGTCATGTGTCAAAATCCTTAAAGTCCAAGGGCAGTGTAAATGTTCCAGAAAAAACCCTGGACTCGTTGAGCATATCCAAACACAGATGAGGTAGCTTTATATCAAACCCCTCCTTTGCTTCAGGCTCAAGAAGTGACAAGCTATTCGCTAAGGAGCTGAAGGTCCCACCCTGAGGAACACCCATATGCTTTCTTGACCATTTGAGAAAAACACTGGGATGATGGAAAGGTTAGGATGCTTATGCGCTGATACAATATTTTCCAGCCCTGGCAAATGCCAGCGGAAATTCTTTGTACAAGATATGAGCTTATACGTGTACACATGGATGCTACAGTTTTATTAACAAAGTACACTGTTTATTAAGCATACTGTCTGTAGATTGTGTTCTTGTTGCCTTTCTATATTTTCATTATTTCCATAATAATCTCTGCAAAGTTCAACCCACAGGTCTTTGAGGTTAGAGAAAAACCTGCAAGCCATCTGTCCACTTTGACCTATATTCTCCTGGTGAGAAAAACAGGACTATTTCAGAAAGACCCGCGTTAAGTGACATGCCTGCTAAAGAGTCCTGAATAGGAGGAGCCACTGGGGTAAAGCATGCAGTTCGTCTGTTGACAGTCCTGCCTTGCATTAAAGGTTATTCTGTATAAAGGTGAATGGTGAGAAGAAAATAAAATAGAGGGACAGGAGAAACAGGTACAAAATAATGAATAATTTAAAAAAAATAATATTTTAAATATTAAACTGGCTAAAATACGCAGAGAATGTGCCCCCTGTAATTAAACAAAAATACATCCTTTGGACATTTAAATTTTTTTTTACATACATGTTATTGTATCTGTAATTATATACATACATACCTCATTATTAAAATGAAAGTTCACCCAAAAGTGAAAATTCTGTAATTAATTACTCACCTCCCTATGCCGTTTTTCAACTCTGTATGACTTTCTTTATATTTTGAAGAAAGTTGTTAAAGGGTTACTCCACCCCAAAATACTAATTTTGTCATTATCACTTACCCTTATATGTCGTCCAACCCGTAAACGTTTGTTCGTTTCGAACACAATTTTAAGACTATTTGGATGAAACTGGGAGGCTTGTGCCCCCTTCCAATTGACCCTGCCACACCCAGTGAAAATGACACTTACAGGTCCAGAAAAGTATGAAAGACATCGTCAGAATAGTCCTTAGTCCGTGAAGACCGAACGAAAGCTAGTTTTAGGGTTTTTTTTTTGGAACGACATGGGGGTAAGTGATTAATGACAAAATTTTCATTTTGGGGTGGAGTATCCCTTTAACCTACTGTTCTATAGCTTGCTTGCTGTTTGGATTACCTTCTGGCGGTTTCTTTAATAAACTGTTATTTTATATGCTTTTGGTGTCTTTATCATCTTTGAGAATAACGTTACACTGAATGATGACAACATGGTAAGGTAATATAAACTGCCTGGTTATTTGTTGCCCTCAGAAGTGTCAATACTCACCCATGTGGTTAACAATGTGGCATACTGGCACACCTCAGACAGGGTGCTGCTGCCCGGGGAAGCCATGCAGAGTGGCTGACCTGTTTTATTTTTTTTAAGATCCAAAACCACAACAGGTTGTTGAAGTGCACAACTGATAGAAGTGCACAGAAGTGACAGACGTAAATGATCACGGCACAAAACAATTTTAACACCAGGCAAATGCAAAATATAAAAAATAATGATATAGGCCTACAGTACACTGACATCTGTTGACATAAGCTTAGTATTTAGCTATTTTTGCTTCTTTTAATAAAAATACATAAAGTGCTAAATTGATGTAGGAAGCTCCTGCTAATATTTAACGCAAGCATACAAACTTGAGGTCATGTAATACTTGTGACTATTGTTGTCATATTTTGTGATTTAGTTACCTCAGGTGAACTTTGCCCAGGTTATTTTGAAAAGTGCAGTTTTTAGTACCAAGACTGGCCCTGGATCCAATATACAGGCCCTAATAACTAATTGTTTAAATGATTAATCGCATATTGGAGTTGCCTACTTGAAACTAGTTAACCTAAATGGCTAGTGTAATCACCTTACGTGAAAATGTTTAAACTATAAGCTAGACGGTTTGCATGCTAAGATCAGACGTATGGGTTGTACAGTGAAGTGAAAAACAGCTGTTTTCTAGGGCAAATGTGTGACGGGAGCAGATCGATGGTCAGATCCAGCGCTGATCACGCTCTGACAGCATGAGCAGCTCAGTGAACCTCCTCCTGCTGCTGCATGGCTGACCATAAATCACTCCCACGCGGGGAACTAGAGGAGCTTTCCCGGGAAGAGATCATGTCACCATAACCCCATCACCACAGCCCTACTCTGAGCGACTTGAAGCAAAGCTGAATACTTGTTACATTAAGCGATTAACTATTTGTTAAGGTTTACAAAATAGCATTTATTTGATATTTTAATTATGCTCGTGCAGACATATAATTTCTTTATAATTTTTTATTATTTAGACGATGGCAAGATGCCCAATATAATGGAAAAGCTATGCATTACAAAGTGCCAGACAGTTATAGTTACATGTGCATGTCAACATAACGTCAATTTTGATAACATAAAATCATAAATATTTTTCAAATCCATCGGTAATACTTACTGATGTCTGTGCTGTTGTTTCCACCAAAATAAATCACTTCCTGGAGGATCATGTCATGAGGAACTGGATTTTTAGTTAAATGGGTGTTCCAAAACACTAACAGGGTGGAAAGTGAAACCTATAAAAAGATTAGAGCCAGAAACACCTGTAATATTTCTTAAACTGTGTTTTTAATGTTAACTGTTACTGCATATCACCAAAAATGGAAATATCATGGCAAAGCAAGTAGTGAAAATATTTAAAAACCACCCAATGTACATTTCATTCTGATAGTGTCCTAAAGAAATACAGTATCTTAAGAAATATATGCTAAAACGTGTTATGCTAAAAGGAATAACAGGAATGACCCTGTCTCTGTTGATGATAATGACAGTGACGAATGTGACCCCAGTTCTTGTCTAGTTATTAGTCAGAAAACAGCTTATTTATATGTGAAACCTAGAAAAGCCTCCATAGAGGTATATTGTGTTTGTTATTGTAGTTACAGCATGAAGGTGGCAGTGTTTATGGATAAGTCTACATTATTAGCCCTCATGACATAAGCATATACATTTGATAAACATGTTCTGAAATAATTTTGTTATGCTGTTTAGTGCTTTATCATATCCATTCTATGAGTAAATGACATGCCACTAAATAAAACTGAATAAAAAATAGTCTTCTTGGATGCAAGCAACAGCTTACCACTGAAATAATGGTGTCGCCATCTGCTGGTGACATTACATATTGTAAAGGCCTGATTCATCTATTGCGACAAGTAACTAGGTTTATGGATCAGCGCATTTACCAGCTGCATCGATTTAGAATATTACATTTGCCAAAACAAACACTGTTATCTAAATAAATCCCAAAACCTTTGAATTTGCAGATATGGTAATAAAAAGTCGTATATGATTGCAATCCTGCCCTATCCTTACTATTTTATAATTTTGTAATGCCACTTGGGATAAAAATGTTAAATAAAAAGTAATGAAGAACATTTTTAAACAAAGGAGTTCTGACATATTTATGTGTCTAACTTGGCATATTTTCTTTCTTGGAAGTTTTTTTTTTTGGGCAATGTAAGATGTAAGTTGTGAGGAAAACAAACATTAACAATACGTAGTACATCAATACAATATACATAGTTCAGTTGGTACAGCACAATCTTTAACATATTCAAATCAACATGAAGCAGCATGTCTTAAATGTTGATTTATAGCATTCATCTAGCTTTATATTGAATATTATAATTGAATGTGTATGATAAATATTCACATTTGCATTAAAGATTTAAGAAGAAAAAAACATTTAAAATGTATACATCCAAATTTTTTTTTCCAAAATCATATTAATAATAAAACAGACATTTTAATTTATATTTTAATGCCCCTGAATTGAATTGATTGTCAATTACAGATTTAAAAAGTTATTTTTTCTTTTTTTCCCCAGACTTCTAATCAGTACAATCTACTCTACCTAAGACCGTTTATTACAAAAACAACAGCATATGTCTCATTAAATTCAGTCAATAACTGCTTTGAATACAAATACATTTTAAAAAGTGCTTCATGCCTCTTCCTCATTATCTGAAAACTGATATGGTGGACTAATCTACAGTCCATCTAATCCATCAAAGATGATTGTATGATGCATCTGTCTTTAAGCATTGTTCAAGGTCAGTCTTGTTTTACTATGTAAGAGTTTAAGACTTCAGGATGTTTGGAAGGGGTGGAATCTAACTGTCCAATTTACCCAAGTCTCCTTAGTTGCCTTGATAGTTGTCTAGTTCATGCCTCAGTATCTTAAAAGTCGGACGGTCCTCTGGCTCTGCTCTCCAGCAAGATCGCATGATGTTATAAATAACCTCTGGACAATTAGATGGTGAAGGCATTCTATAGTTGTCTCGTGTGACGAGATCATACACATCACAATTACGCACACCTACAAAAGAAGGTACAAGGCTTAATTGACAATTATAAGAATATTGTAAGGCTTAAGATAAAAATGTCAACTATAAATATTTTTGTAATTTATACAGTATAAATTATTTTAGTAATTACATATGAATGATTTATAAATTATAAATGGTATAAATGATAAATATTCAATCTCAAAATGAAAACCAATACAACAGTTAGCATCTTGAAACTGACCTGGATAAGGTATTGCTCCACATGTGACAATCTCATAAAGGAGAATCCCAAATGACCAGACATCAGATTTGCCTGAGTAACGGCCATGACCGATAGCCTCAGGCGCGGTCCATTTATATGGGATTTTCTTGTCATCAGATACATAAACAGGCTCCTAGATATGAATGAAAAATCTTATTACTGGATGCTGCACTACCTAAGACTAAAATCTGACTGAGCATCATGTTAAAAGACAACTTCCTCTCTGGTTATGAAGATCACTTTTAAATGACGTAAAATCAACCATAGGATTGGTTCGATCTGATGATTGCACTGTATCATAATATATAGCAAAGAAATGTTAATTCATTTCACAGGATCAGGTGCATCCTATGTTGCAAACACTGTTCCTTACTGATGTTTCCATAAACCAGGATGAAAATTAAAGTAATTCAAGAGTAATTTCTAGGATGAAGTACTTAAAGTTGATGAAATAAGGTGCCAGTACTACTCTACTTTGTTTGCATATTGGCATGTAAGCCAGCATCAGCAAATAATGTGCATTAAAATGAGAATTGACATTTATTTTTACATAGTATGTGTACCACAAAACAAGAAACATATAGCATATCATTTTAGCTCACCTTAATGACTCGAGCTAGGCCAAAATCAGCAATTTTGCAGACATATCCCTCCCCGACTAGAACATTTCTTGCTGCAAGGTCTCTATGAATACTGTTATGTGTCTCTAAGTATGCCATCCCATCTGCCACTTGAGCTGCCATGTCGATCAGAGATCCATGCCAATGCACTTCCATCTGGTATGCGTGGAGGGAGGGTGCATAAATAAAGGGCACCAGATCAAATATGAGTGAGAGAGAAAGTGAGTGGGCAGCAAAATACATAATATTAATATGAGAGTGGCCCATCCCTAACATGTAAGCTTCACTCATACACGTCCAGGGGACAGTGAGACTTTTTAAGAGGAAATGAAGCAGCGTATACCCTTCTCTATTAGTTCCGGTTGTGATGTATGTAAAATGGGGCTGGAGGAAGTGCAGCGGCAAAGAGAGAAATCAGGGCCTGTGACGCAAACGCTCATGATCTGCAACTCAATGAAAGTACTCTATGCACAAGAGCATCTGTGTCTACAAAAATATATTATTCTATGGATTATCACAATCATGTGTAGTAATTTCATCCTAAAAAAAAAACCTACAATAAATATAATATAAATATATATATCTAAGGATTTATTAGAGAAGTCTTACAGTTACACAGCAAAATTAAATTTCTTGTTTTAAACAAACTTTTAAATTTTGTTAGATTAAAACAAGAAAAACAATCTACAAATGGAGCAACAAGGAAGTCATTATATAATACACAACTTTTCAAGTAAATTGCTATTTAAATTTGAGGTTTTTAGTTTATTGACAAACAAGACAAAGTTGTATTGCAGTGTATCTGTAGTAATGCATTTATTCCACTTGGGTGAATCAAACCACAATATTCCAGTCAGGATTTTGAATTGCCAATTTAAATGCCTTATTTTCTGCTCGAGGTATTCAGTTGTAGATTTACCAGTGTAACGTTTAGGATCACTGCCATTCTGCATGACCTACATTGTGTTCACATATACCAGTACTTCAGCAACCACCTGTAATGCCTGCAATGTACAATCCAAAATTATTGGTTGTAAAGCTGCAAGGTATTCATGTCCTGAGGCCACTAAGCAGGTGGTTGCCTTCTTAAGGATATTTTGCTTGAATTATGTTTTTCCCCCCCCCAATGTCACATTACTCACTTACATCCCAAAATTGCCTATCCATGTCATGCTTGCTCAATTCCTCCCCTGAAGAAAATTCCTGAACACTGTAAGTGGCAAAAGTAAGACACCCAGCAGATTCTGGGGTTCTGTCTGAAGTATTGTTTAGCTTGCTTTTAAAGTGGTTTTACTTGGATAACCACTCTTGAGAAAAGGTGGTTAAGCACCGGTGTTAAATTTCTTTTGTGTCTATTCTATTCCTGACATAGATTTATGAAAGTCAGAGTCTTTAGTAATGTTTACTAACTCTTTCCAGCCATGTATACCATCACAGACATGTTTTGATCCACTGCATTAACCTGTGTTGTCAGGTACATCAGTGGGACTGTACATCTACAGTCTTGTGCTTAAAGCTATCAGAAGGTTATATCCAAGATTTTTCCAGCAAACACTGTCAATGCTGTTTCAAAGTTTCTTTAAAAAAAATCTCTTCTCTATGGCACTTCTAGCTGTGAGCTCACCATTGTTCTTGAGGATTTTGATGGCCACTTTAGTGTGATTTTTCCACTTGCCACTGTAAACATCTGCAAAGTGGCCACTGCCAAGCATCTTCTCAAGGGTAAATTGGTCTTTAGGCAGCTCCCATTCATCGACTGTGGAGGGCGACAGATCCTGCAGCTGAGGCCTTTTCTACAGAAACATGGGTCAGTGGTGTCAGGAGGGAAGTTTACGAACACATTGAATTTAATAAGAACTATCCTCACATATTTACTGGGATAGATGCTTTTCGATCAAACATCAGCATATGTTTGCTGGAGGATAGTGAAAAATTAAATTGACAGAATTAAGTTGACATTGTCATAACAATTAAGAAACTCTTTCAAGCACTTCCTCATTTGACAAAACTAAAAGAGAACAGGAGAATAAGGGAGATATACTTTAAAAACAAGCAGAGGAGAGGAGAATAGGCCAAAATGGAAACAGAAAAAGAGTCTTACCCGAATGCAGGGTTGCCTAAGTAGGTCCGAAGTGGAGAGTGGGTGAGTTTTATAATATTCAACCACCTCTAATATACTGGCAAACCGAGGAGAAGGATCCACATAGAACTGACCACTAGTATGGTAGATCCTGAAGTGCTTTGCTTTGGCCTGTGATTTCACTAAGAGACAAGATTCAGAACTTCAGTCTGAAATTGTACCTTTAGGGGTTTCAATGTGTGCTGTAACAAACTCACTAATGGCTGTCAGAAAACAACACACCTGAGAGTACGAAGCCCATGATATCAGTCTCACTGATTCGCACATGAAAGGATCCATTATCATTTTCTGCTGACATGAGGTGACTCAATGCTTCAACACGGCTCATCTTTCCAAAAAACCACCTAAAAGAACAGAAAAAACACCAGGGTCATATAATTTCCTTTGGGGTAACAGCACAGATATTTAATAATGAATCATTAATTGGTGATCCTTCACTATTTAATACACATTTATTCAATGCAGTGAAGATAAGGAAACAAATCAAGCTTCAAAAATACTGTAAAAACACCATAGACAAAACTGTAAACGGTACCACTTTTTCAGCTGTACAGTAGTGTTGTTTGATCAGATCATCCCTTTAGCTAAATCAAATTTGTTAAAAAAAACATTCACCAAATTGATTCACAAAATGATTTGTTGATTAATCAGACTAATGTTTCTTCCACTCAACTTGGTTTCAGTTCACTTAAAAAGCTGTTCACACCAAGGATGATAACTATAAATCATTCTAAATCTGAGAGAATAGGGAAGTCCACACCACAGCTATAACGATAATAGCCCAGAGGAATGATTAAGGGTGTCACTAGAACTTTTTACTAGGGTCTCAGTAAAATATTATTGCTAAATCTTTATGTGTCAGTGGGATTGATGTACATCGACCTGAGAATTATTTTCTCTGATAATATTTCATCAATAAAGTCATGTGTGATTTCTGTCAGCAGTTTAAAATCAGAACTAGCAATGCCAGATTTGTGAATGAATCACTCTCTTGATCTTTTTAATCGTTTAAACAGGGAAAACGTTGTTCACTAAACAAAATAAGTGCTGGATGAGGTGGATAATATGCCTGTGGCCCATTATTGTTGAAAGGCTAGAAATTCAGCTGGTAATCAAACTGTTGCTGGTAGCCATTGACTTCCATAGTATCATGAAACTGCACAAGTACACAAAGGTTGAGGATCCAGACGCAGTGTTTGTTAAAGTTTTTATTTCTCCACAATCAAAGTCCAAAAACAGATAAAGGTCACAACAAGGGCAATCAATCCAACCAAGAGCAACAGTGCAAAAACTCAGGCAAAGGGTGATCAAAAGACAGGCAGGGAAACAAAACCAGGAACCAAGACACAGGAAACGAGGCTTAGAAATACAGTGTAGACACATACAAGACATAGCAATGAATGACAGAGAGAACGGGGCTTATATAGGGTGAGCTAACAATACTAATGAGACACAGGTGCAAACAATGAGTGCTGATGAGACCCAACAGAGGATTGTGGGGAATGAAGTCCTTGATGGAGTGGCAGAAGTCTGGGATGGAGTGCCCTCTGGTGGCCATCAAGGGCACTCCAGCTGGTGATCGTGACATAAATTATGGCTACTAGCAACTGTGTAACTAACAACTTTCTTCAAAATATCTTCTTTTGTGTTCAACAAGAAAGAAACTTATACAGGTTTGAAAGACACGAGGGTGAGTAATTGATGATAACATTTTTGAGTGAACTATCCCTTTAAAGGGGTAGATGACAAAACTACAGCGCACACTTATAACAAACAGAAAGTTACTGTCCGTTAGTGTGAATGCTAATATAGTTATTGTGTCTACACTATAACTATTTTTATAGTGTCTTCACTGGATGTGACTGGTTGCATTGCAATATTAAATCTAGAAGCTCTCTACACTGGACGCAACAAAGTAACCACAGCAAATTCATTTGTCCTTCCTGTCAGAAGTATTGCAAGCGCTAAGAGTATGCGGTTTACTGTTGGGGGTTTGTCATGCCAATCTTGTCACATGCATAATGGGTACAAGTAGACAGCATCATGATTATAAGGAACCTTTATTACACGGCTCTCTGTAATACCTGATTCTGATTGGTCAGTCACAACATTCTGAGGTGTGTTATTCCCCGATAACAACAGCTTCCATTAGCAATGGCGCATAACACACTGCTCATCCAGGTATTTGAGGCCAGTGTTCTTTTTTAATGTCTCTCATATCACACCACCGCACTCTCGTTTTGTTCAAATGCAACTAGTATCATCTTGCACCTCAGTTGCTGACTTAATTTACTGTAAAATAAACCCAAAGGACTATTAGTAGGAGTACTAATAGTAGCCAAGCCTACGATAATATTGTTGAAGTCTTGTTGCCAGACTGATTATTTTTTTTTGTACACTGTCATGAATTTAAGATAATAAACAGGTAAGATATTAAAACGCTTGCCTCTCAAATAACATATGTCCTTTATTTAAGTGGTGAAAAGCTGTGTAATTAGTGATACGACTGTAGCCTACATTATGCCTCCTCTTCATGTCGGGGTCCTGATCACCCTGTAGGCATTAAATTAGTGATAACCAGCTGGATGTACATTATCCCTCACCTATTGTCTATTGTAGTCGCATCGGTGTTAGTGTGAACTGGCCTTAACATGTTCACAGCTGTTACCAGCTCACTGGAAGTGGACATTATAAGAGAATAACAAAAATATTGGTCTATTCTTTATCCAAAGTTTCAGAAGACTTGGTATAGTGTAGATAAACCAATGTTATTGTGTTTTTAGTGGGTCTACTATTGCATTATTTTTGAACTTTGAAAGCTTTGGTCTGCTTAGGAATAGTACTACTTTAAAACATTTTTCTATTTGTGTTCCACAAAGCAATAAAATAAAAAAAACAAAGTGAACAAATCCCTTGTCAGTACGTGACACCATACAAGTCGCATGGCCAGGTGCATACTTATATGGTGGCCCAGTAGTGCACAACACAGCGCAATTAAAAAAGCAAACATAAGCTCAAAACACAACGACATTAAAAAAAGCAAACATAAACTCACAACACAACGACATTAAGCCACAACACAACGACATTAAGCCACAACACAACCACATTAAGCTCACAACACAACCACATTAAGCTCACAACACAATCACATTAAGCCACAACACAACCACATAAAGCTCACAACACGACGACATTAAGCCACAACACAACAACATTAAGCCACAACACAACCACATTAAGCCACAACACGACGACATTAAGCCACAACACGATGACATTAAGCTCACAACACGACCACATTAAGCTCACAACACAACCACATTAAGCTCACAACACAACAACATTAAGCCACTACACGACGACATTAAGCCACTACACGACGACATTAAGCCACTACACGATGACATTAAGCCACTACACGACGACATTAAGCTCACAACACGATGACATTAAGCTCACAACACGACGACATTAAGCTCACAACACGATGACATTAAGCTCACAACACGACGATATTAAGCTCACAACACAACCACATTAAGCCACAACACGACCACATTAAGCCACAACACAACCACATTAAGCCACAACACGACGACATTAAGCCACAACACGACGACATTAAGCTCACAACACAAGGACATTAAGCTCACAACACAACCACATTAAGCTCACAACACAACAACATTAAGCCACAACACGACCACATTAAGCCACTACACGACGACATTAAGCCACTACACGACGACATTAAGCCACTACACGACGACATTAAGCTCACAACACAAGGACATTAAGCTCACAACACAACCACATTAAGCCACAACACAACCACATAAAGCTCACAACACGACGACATTAAGCCACAACAAAATTACATTAAGCTCACAACACAACGACATTAAAAAAAGCAAACATAAACTCACAACACAACGACATTAAGCCACAACACAACGACATTAAGCTCACAACACAACGACATTAAGCTCACAACACGACCACATTAAGCTCACAACACGACCACATTAAGCCACAACACGACGACATTAAGCCACTACACGATGACATTAAGCCACTACACGACGACATTAAGCCACTACACGATGACATTAAGCCACTACACGACGACATTAAGCTCACAACACGATGACATTAAGCTCACAACACGACGATATTAAGCTCACAACACAATGACATTAAGCCACAACACGACCACATTAAGCCACAACACAACCACATTAAGCCACAACACAACGGAAATGCTCCCGACCACTAGGGGGCAGTTGGTCTACAGAAACGGGAAATGGACTCTATACACGGCACGCAGCCTACGTATTTCCGGTGAAATCTCAGGGGGCATAAAAGGTTCATGAATCGATACATTAAAATTACCAGGATATCAAAACATTCAGTAAAAACACGTTGTTCATTTACAAATCGATTACAGACATTAAGATCAATCGCTTACATTGAGAATTTCTAGTGGCGTCTCGAGGAAATATCGGTGTTTAACTGTCAACACTGCCCCCTAGTGGTCAGGTTGGGGTTCCATTGTGTCAAAAAAGAGTGAACTGCTTGTGACTTATGGACTATACATTTGTCTTTGTCTACAGCATGCGATTGTTCAGGTAAACAGTATATGTGGCGTGTATGTTGTCTGTTGAGTAGTATTAACTGTGTTCCTTACTTGTCTTGATCATACTTTTTCACATAAATCTAGTATGATGTGATGTGTATGTTCTTTGTTTTATGTCGATTTGTTCCGTTGTCCGGGATCTTGCTCTGTAGTCCGGCTATGTTGTATGAACTGTCGTCTTATCTGCTAGTCCTAACTGTCGTCCGGTTCTGTAGTCCTAATGCATCTCTATTTCGTCATCTGAAATGTCGTCTTGTTCTGTCGTCTTGTCCTGTCGTCCTAACTGTCATCTTGTCATGTCATCTTGTTCTGTCGTCCTAACTGTTGTCCTGTTCTGTAGTCCTAACTGTCATCTTATTCTGTCGCCTTTACTGTCGTCCTAACTGTCATCTTATTCTGTCATCTGAACTGTCATCTGTTCTGTCATCTTATTCTGTCATCTGAACTGTCATCCTGTTCTGTCGTCCTAACTGTCATCTTATGCTGTCGTCCTGTTCTGTCGTCCTTTCTGTCGTCTTTTTCTGTCGTCTTGTTCTGTCGTCCTAAATGTCGTCTTATTCTGTCGTCCTAACTATCGTCTTGTTCTGTCGTCCTAACTGTCATCCTAACTGTCGTCCTGTTCTGTCATCCTAACTGTCGTCTTATTCTGTCGTCTTACTGTCGTCTTATTCTGTCGTCTAACTTTCGTCTTGTTCTGTCGTCCTATCTGTCTTCTTGTTCTGTCGTCCTTACTGTCTTCTTATTCTGTCGTCTAACTGTCGTCCTGTTCTGTCGTCCTCACTGTCATCTTGTTCTGTCGTCCTAACAGTCATCTTATTCTGTCGTCCTGTTCTGTCGTCCTAGCTGTCGTCTTACTTTCGTCTTGTTCTGTCGTCCTTACTTTCGTCTTTTTCTGTCGTCCTAACTGTTGTCTTGTTCTGTGGTCCTGTTCTGTCGTCCTAACTGTCGTCTTATTCTGTCGTCGTCCTAACTGTCGTCTTATTCTGTCGTCCTTTCTGTCGTCATAATGTCATCTTATTCGTCGTTAACTGTAGTAGTATTCTGTCGTCCTTGCTGTCGTCCTGTTCTGTCGTCCTAGCTGTCATCTTATTCTGTCATCTGAACTGTCATCTGTACTGTCGTCTTATTCTGTCGTCGCTGTTCTGTCGCCAAACTGTCGTCCTAACTGTCGGCCTGTTCTGTCGTCCTAACTGTCGTCCTATTCTGTCGTCGTTCTGTCGTGCTAACAGTCGTCTTATTCTGTAGTCCTAACTGTCGTCCGTTCTGTCGTTTTCCATCTAGCTGCATCTTATTTCTGCGCTCTATTCGGTCGTCTTATTCTGTCATCTGAAAATGTCATTTCTGTACTGTCGTCATAACTGTCGTATTATTCGGTCGTCTAGCGTCGTCCTGTCTGTTCTTCCTAACGTAGTCTTATTCTGTCGTCTTAACTGTTCGTACTGTTCTGTCGTCCTAACTTGTCTTATTCTGTCGTCATGTCTCGTTCGTCTAGCTGTCATTATTATTTGTCTCGTTTCGTCGTCCTAACTGTTCTTATTCTGTCGTCATAACTTCGTCCTGTTCTGTCGTCTAGCTGTAATCTTATTCGTGTCTTATTCTGTCATCTGAAATGTCATCTGTTAATTGTCTTATTCTGTCATCTGACACTGTCATCTGTACTGTCGTCATCTGTCGTTTTCACTGTGTCTTTACGTCATCTTATTGCAGTCTTGGTACTGCACTGTACGTTTTGTTGTCATCTGGTTCTGTATTTTAAAGTGATAGTTCACCCAAAATGTAAAATTTTGTCATTACTTACCCTCAAGTTGTTCCGAACCTGTATGAATTTCTTTCTTCTGCTGATCACAAAAGAAGATATTTTGAAGACTGTTGAAGAACCAAACAGTTGTTGGTCCCCAATGACTTCCATAATATTTTTCACCAATAAAAACACAGCGATGCAAATACTTACGCAAGCTGTCCAATAAAAGCAAAGGTGGCTCTGGAAATATAAATAAACTTATTAATGCTCAGTGATATATCTCTCTATATATAGATATATATATATATATTATATAAACACACACTCACACCAATATACAGACAGTAGGTGAATAAAGGTGATAAAGCAGCAGAAATGTCCATTTGCAGTTAACACTATAACCCACTTAAAACCACTTTATTAGGTATTATACAAAGGTAAAGAAAAACAACATCCATGAACCATTTTCTGAATACACTCCTGAAAACATGGGGTCTTTCACTGTTGTGGTCATACAGTAGGCTGGCAAGCTTTAGTATTAACTAGTAATCATAATAGTAAACTAATTTGCAGATTTTTAGAATACGCAGCGAAATTGCTACAATACAATGATTTAGTTTAGAGGGACCAGGCTATGGTGACCCTCATTTAAAGTTATACATGTTAGAAACTGTAATCCAATTGCTCCCTTGAAACCCTTAATGCCTCCAAGAAAATGTCAACTCCAAAGCAAGTGCTAGTGCCAAGTGGATCCACTCTTCCTTGAAGAAACTGGAAAACAGCACTGTGCAGATTCTCAGGTGGTGGGGGAACTTCAATTATGTCATCATCATCCACTGGTGTTGGTCCCTCCCAGTCAATGCTGTGCTCTTCGAGATATGTCTAGAAGAGAAAAAAACTGAATATAGTACAATATATATATATAAACACACACACCACCATCAAGGCTGCATGTATTTGATAAAAAAAGAAAAACTTATACAGGTTTGGAACATGAGGGGCGTAAATGACGACAGAATTTTCTTTTTTGGGGATGAACCATACCTTTAAACCAGAGGTTATTTGTCCTGCTCTTAGTAGATTGGGTTGGTCAGTATGGACATTATCTGCTGTGTCTGGTTATCTGTGTTCTTTAATGGCGGCATGGTCAGTAACTCACCATGACAGAACTTTACACTACCATCGGCCCTTTTATGGGATTATTATTGTGGCATGATAATTTTGCCCTGTAATTAAATCTGGCCCTCTAAAGTATCATACCGTTTCAAAACTGACATTACATATATTTTCATTTAATTTTGATCATTATATATCATTTAGCAGACGCTTTTGTCCAAGAGCTTACAAAGGAGATAACTTATGGTGTGGTTGTGTAGGTGTGGTGTATATATATATATATATATATATATGGCAGGCAGTGGTGTTCTGAAATGAGGACGCAAAGTCCTCAAAGTTTTTTATTATTATAAAATAAAGGTAAAATTCAATGTATGGAATGCCAAAAACGCACACATTAAAAAATAAATAAAGGCTAAATAATATAAAAGAAATGTAAAAGGCAATAACTAACTATTCATACATATTTCTTAAGGTAGATATTTTTCCCCCCCAAATTTATTTCTTTTTTATTTTATTTATTGATACATTTATTTCATTCGACTTTTTTTATTTTCACATTTATTTATTTAGAAGTTATTTTCCATATTTGTTCTTTCCACATTTATTCATTTCTAATTCTTTATTTTCACAGTTAGTATGTTAATTCTTTGTCCGTAGGGAGGGAGTGGTACCTCAGTTAGGGTTTACATCTGCATGGTTTATCCCTTTGATCTTTCATTCAAAATAATTCACAAAATTCTAACCTATCATTGAAATAAAACAATTGAAAGTGGGGGGAAAATCTCATTATGAAATAAAATGTTTTTCTCAAATGCACGTTGGACACAATTATTGGCACCCCTAGAAATTATTCTAGAGTAAAATATCTCTGAAGTATATTCCCAATCATATTTACATTTTTAGCACACCAGGGTGACTAGGAGCAGAAATTGTCCAGCCATAACTTCCTGTTCCACAGGATTAGAAATGAGGAACACAAAGGCCAAATTCCCTTAAATGGGTCCTATTATGCTCTTTTACAAAGTCTTGATTTGTTTTGTGGGTGTACTAGAACAGGCTCTCACACTAGGTTGCTCGAAAAACACATTATTTTCCACATAATTTATACGACGTGCCATTAGATGCTGGAGGAGGGAGGGGAAAATGTTCGTCTCGATATTATTAATGCATCAAATGAAGGAACGCCTTTTGAAATACGAAATGTGCTGTGATTGGTTTAGCTGGGCCAGTGCGTGCTGTGATAGGCAGCCATCGGCGCCTGGTCGGGACGTCATGCTCTTCCATAGCCGCATGCTGCGAGCCTCAGTTGTACTATTGCATCAACTACAGTTTGAGCGCGATCTTAAACCCAGATGATTGTAACACTCTAAGGCCGTAGCTTCTTGGGAAAGCTAGCGTTCTCCGACACAGTGATAACACTCGTTGCCTTCTGTAGTGCAGCTCAACCATGATCTAGTCCCTTCGTCGGCAACAAAAATTGCAAATAATAAAAAAGCAACGCATGAAAATCCCCATTTCCACCAGCAGGGGCAATAATTAGAAGGTCCATAACTAAAGCTGTTATACAAATCTGCCTGGAAGAGACATGTGTCTATAGTGTCCTTGTACCGTAAGAGGAGAGTTGAGTGGGAAAGGACTCCCAAGGATTCACAGTCGAGGATTGTCCTAGAGATTAGTTGAGTCTTGCGGTCAGAAAGCCTAAAAAAAATAAAATAAAATATTAATAAAATTATAGGGGCCACGCACCGAAGGTGCGATGTAGGCTTTGTTTAATTATTCAGCTTTTGCAATTAGTTAAACTATTGAGTTACATATATTCTAACTAATAAATAAAACAAGGTAATCACGTCAGCTTTTGAAAATGTCAAACAATTATATTACTACTGTTTTTTGAAAAACTTACAATTATTTATTTACTTACAATACAAATTAATATATTTGGCACACAAAAATGAGATGACGGACAGACAGACTTTCTCATTTACCATGTAATTAACTGTATGAAAAGGTAACTGACTGAATCATACATCATTCTTCCTAACATCTCCTTTTGTAAGTCATATGGATATGGAACAAAATAAAGGTAAGTGATGAGACATTTAATTTGTGGATAAATTATTTTATTCACAATATTAGCTCTCTTAAAACAACTTCTAGTGTTATAATAATCAAAACAGTCCTGAGCTAGATTAAGATTTAATTTATGCAAACCAAAATATCACTTTAATGTAATATATGATTTATTTGTATTTATTTATTTTTGCATTCACTAATAAAAAGATTTTATCCTTAGCTACACTGGAGAGCTGCTTTATAGCAGAAAATCAAATTGTAATCCTAACTGAAAGCGACACTGACACTGTTTTTTCATGTTTAATACTGTAAAGCTGCTTGCTTTAAATCAATCTATTGTATAAAGTGCTATATAAATAAACGTAACGTGACTGGGGTGCCGATTACAGATCTAGTGCAAACTTATCCACATCGCTATAATAATATGCTTTCTTAACTGCTGTTTTCTCACCGCTGTCATGTTTGTTGTGTGTTTATTGTGTTATTGAGAGGAAAGCATGCAGCGCATATTTTCAAATTCATCTAAACGCCACTCTCAGCACAGTCTGTTTTGGCTGCGTTTACACTCTGGTGCGGTGAAGAGATGGGTCCCACCTTAGGACCCCAGTAGTATGGCGGTCCTAAAGCTGTTCTCATGATAACTTGTTGTTGCTAACATGATCTGATTTTGAATTAAAGTTATGTTAAAGTTTTCGTTGAATGCTGAGGTGAAGCTGTACATGGAGAGTGCAATTTATAAAGAGAATGCTGACAGGGACCAGGAGAGAATGAATATTTATACTAAGTACACACAAAACATAACTAGCATACTGTCATTTATTTAAATGGATAAACTGTTAATAAGAAAAATAATAATGAAGACAAGTTAACATCATCACATGGTTCTTTTAATAACAAAATTTGAACAAAATAATATTGCGATGATTATCACAATAAAAATACTTACGTAATTGTAATAGGGTAGGGCATGTGCAGGTGGTTACAGTATAAGCTAAACTAGCACGCTTGTCGAATAGCTGTATGCTATGCAAGGTAACTAAAAAACACTAAGATCGAGAAATGTTAAATTTCAAAATCTATAGCTTCGGTTATATACTAGTATATGAATGAAACATACAGCACTTGTGCTCCTAATTAAAAAAATTTAGGAGCACAGTCAAAAATGTACGAGCACCTTCTGATCACTGAAAGAAATTAACCTTCCCATTATAAGGCAACATTTTACTCCTTAGAATGACTTTCTGGGGATTTTTAAAAAACCTTTGTAAGGACTTTTTTTTAACCTTATTAAATGTGTCATCTTTCATATCAAATTCATTAATTCATATTTATAAATTTAGTTAGAATAATAAGACACAATCAGGAAGAATAAGTTACCAATCATATGATGTATCAACAAAATTCATCTTTGCACTGCAGAGGTGGCCAGAAGTAGGGGTGGACGATATGAGCTAAAATTTATATCACGATATTTTACACTGTCCAGGCGATATCGATATTACATTGCAATATGAGGGGGAAAAAATGACAGGCAAAATATTCTAAAAATATAACCTTATATAACTAGAAAAAGTGAAGGATTTGACATAGACCTGAAAAGTATTTTTTATTGTGCAATTGTTTTTCTCAAAAAGTGCAAACATGCAACATGAGCCTGTATGAATTAAATTAAATTAAATACTGTGTGTTTGAGTAGGTCAGTGGTTCCCAAACTCTTTCTGCCGGGCCCCCTTTTGTAGAGAAAAATATTTTCAAGGCCCCCCACCCCCCTTCCTCTTCTTTTTTTTTTTTGCTCACTATGGCTACATGTATTTATTAAAAATACAGTAAACACTGTAATATTGTCAATTTAAATTATCTATTTGAATGTTTTAACATATAGGCTACTGTATTCCTCTGATCAAAGCTGAATTTTCAGCATCATTACTCCAGTCAGAGGTAACCATTTCTGATTATTATCAATGTTGCGGCTCGTCGGGGGAGGCAGGGGAGGCACAGCTTCCCCATAATTTTGAGGTGAAAATGGGAAGAGGACGATTTAATGTTAATAAAATTCACAATTAATTTTAGTTCATGTCTCAGAATGTGTATTTTTTGTTTGTAATTTCACAGTTGTAATACCATAACGTGAAAGCACTTTTCTATCGCGAATGTGCCAAATCTGTTGATGTAATTGCAACCGCTAGGTTATAAAGAAGGGGAGGGGGAGGCCAGTGAAGAGCTGAGCTCTCGTGCCTCCGTTGGTAAAATAAATGAGCCAATCAGCATCGAGTGTTCACTTTCAGCGCTGAGGAGTGTTGAGAAAAGAACCCTGCCAGGATCAGTGTTGCCAATTTAGCGACTTTGTCGCTAGATTTAGCGACTTTTCAGACCCCTTGGCGACTTTTTTTTTTCCAAAAAAGCGACTAGCGACAAATCTAGCGACTTCCTGGGACAAACCTTAGCGAGTCTCTGTGCACTGGTACTGACGCAAACCCCCAGGCGCGAGGTCAGCACGGACAACAACTATCTCTCTGCGTCTGATCTGTTCCGCGAGTGGCTGAGAGGAGCCAGAGGTTCAGTTAAAATAGATATTATGTTGCTTCTCTAATTTTACAGCAAAGATAGCCGGAAATCGCAGGCAACAGGAATGTCTGGTCTTGTCTTTTATGGCGTTTCAGTTCATCCAGACGAGGCTCAAATGTAAAGCAGGTTTTTGTGAAGATTGACGTCATTGGAGGTGATTGAGCTGGGTATGTAGCTTAAAGGGCCGCATTCAGGTCAATATTTATTATTATTCTGTTGTCTGAAAACAGAAAAAGCAATTTATAATGAAAACAGTTTTGCATTTAAAGGCACATGCATGAAAACAGTGAGTTTCTGTTTCCACTCAAAATAGGCATTTCAAAATTATATTTTTGAAGTATTTTGAGCTGAAATTTCACAGACAAATTATGGGGACACTTGAGACTTATATTACATATCGTAAAAAGGGGCATAATATGTCTCCTTTAAAATTTGCAAAGTGTACCAAATTGAACAAAACTATATAAATGCAAAATTTGAATTCATGAATATATAACGGTATCCACAGTATAGCAAAATACATATCATGGAACAACATAATACGGTAGTCACTTTCATACTGGTATAGTGCCCACCCCTAGCCAGAAGAACAAAAAGGTAGCATTTAGGTATATTTACAGACTGTTTAATGAGGCTCAGAAGTGGCATGAATGCATTTAAATTCATAATAACAATGTTATTAGATTAATGTTTTAAATATGAAGTTTACATGATGAAAAAAATAACGGAAATGATACTTTAAAAATTAAACTAAAATCGCCAGTAGGGGGCGGCAAGTCACTTTTGTAGGCCTGGGAGGTGCTATTCTAAGTTGGTTTAAATCCTTTTTAACTAATAGAAGATTTAGGGTTAATAGGTAATTGTACTTCATCTCTGGGTCTTTCAACATGTGGTGTTCCTCAGGGCTCGATTTTAGCTCCTACTCTTTTTTTCTCTATATTTACTTCCTCTGGGTTCTGTGTTTAGAAAGCATGGAGTTTATTTTCATTGTTATGCCAATGATATGCAAATATATTTACCAGTTACTAGGAAAAAAAGAAAGTGCTGTAAATACTTTATCTACTTGTCTTGATTATGTTAAATCCTGGCTTTCTAAAAAAATTATTTTCTTAAACACAGATAAAACGGAGGTCATAGTTTTTAACTCCTCAGACCCCAGGCATCAAAATCAATTTGATCTTAAGCACCTAAATTCATTTACTTCCCCTTTTTGGGTGTAGAGTTTGATAATTCTTTAAAATTCGATAAACAGATCAGTTCTGTCGTAGGCTCCAGCTTCGTCTACCTTCGGTCCCTTTCTAAAATTAAACCATTTCTTTCTGTAGTTTCCTTAGAGATTGCCATCCATGCCTTCACGTCACGGCTGGATTACTGTAACTTGCTGTACTATGGCATTTCAAAAACTCAAATTTCTCGTTTACAGGTAGTACAAAATGCAGCAGCTAGATTTCTGAAGGGGTGTAAAAAATTTGATCATGTTACACCCATTCTGAGATCCCTGCATTGGCTGCCTGTTCAGTACAGAATTGAGTTTAAAATTCTTCTATTTGTCTACAAATCATTGAACAATTTAGCTCCGCCTTATCTTACAAACCTACTTCATCCCTACATCCCCACAAGACGATTACGATCCGAGGAAAAACTTCTCCTCCAGATCCCTCGCACTCGTCTAAAGACGAGAGGAAATAAAGCGTTTGAAGTGGCTGGTCCTATTCTCTGGAACAACTTACCATCTCATATTGGAATGGCCTCCACTCTACCTGTGTTTAAATCTTGTCTAAAAACTCATCTTTTTACTTTGGCGTTTATTAATTGATTTCGTTATAGTCATGTTATGTGTATTTGACATTATGCTATTAATATTTTACTTATTGTATTTGTGCTACAGAGTGTACAGCACTTTGGTCGGCTTTTAGCTGTTTTTAAATGTGCTTTAGAAATAAACTTGAACTTGGGTCATTGAATTGACTCACTGCATAAACGAAACAACTGTGTTTGCTCGGAGATGCACGGCAGTTCAGCTGTGAGTTTGTTTGGAACTATGTTCGTTGACGAAATAGACCAAATCTGACAATACTGTTCCTAAAATGTAAGTAATTTAATATTAACTTCATGTTTATTGAATTGTTGTATAAAAGCAAAATTACATTTTGCAAACTCCCTTTATAATCATTAAAAAAAGCTGTCACTTGTCTCAGTTCATCGCGATCTCACAAACTTCCGTTATAATTAATGAAGTTGTCTATACAGCACTATGAATGCCTTATTTACATCGTGTTTTGAACGGTGTAACTTAAACGCCTCTGATCGGCCATTGGGTTCAAGAAAACATCAGTGATTGGCTACACTGCTCAACACTGCAACAACACAGTCTCTCTCCACGCTCTACAGACAGAAAACACAAATACGCACTGGCGCGTTTGCAAAATCTGTTTGGCCTGTTTGCACCCTCTAGCAAACCGGGCCTGATCGGGTCAGTCGCACTGATACTCCAAAATACTTTTTCACATTTGCACGCAGTAATTTTAAGTCGCAAATGCCACTGAAATGGTCGCACTGTAGAACCCTGTCTAGTAAGCATCTTCTTATGTATTGCATCCGGGACCGCTAAATTACAGTCTTGCGCTACAGCACCACACTGGTCAAACCGCGTTATTGCAGGCCCTTACATTAGGTCATATGGGATCAAGAACTATTCCAGGGTTCTCAAACCTGTCCTGAGTTCCCACCACCACTGCACAGTTTGTATGTCTCCCTCATCTGACACCAATTCAAGTCTTGCAGTCTCTACTAATGAACTGAAAAGTTGAAGCAGGTGTGTCAGATGAGGGAGACATACAAAATGTGCAGTGGTGGTGGTACTCCAGGACAGGTTTGAGAACCACGGACGTAGTCGACAAGATAATTTTTTGAGACAAATCGTTTCAGCCACTCTGTAAGATCCATAGAACCGATGGTAAATGTGAAATTTTGGCACACAGAGAGAGGACATCCAAACATTCACAGCAAATTGGAGTCTATAAGTCAATCCATCTACGCCAAAATGTACAAAGTTTCACTTACATTGAGTTAAAATAACTTTTTTACCGTTTTCTTACGGATTCATAGCTCAAGAGGATTTTGAATGTAACCTATGATGTACTTTCCATCTAGGGTTATAATAGTAATTTGTCCATACTATTCACTAATATTGTTTATAATTCATCTTTACGAAATTATAAATCACTATAGAACATTTACAATCACACGGATAAAATTCATGGACTTGACACTAAGGTTGGATTAATCGAAATTTATTGTAACTTCTCGATATCTACAACAAAATGTGTGTGTAAGCATGATTAGAGTTTATTAATCGTGAAAGCAGAAATGCCCTTTTCGGTCATATCATGATGCCCCATGGAAAGCGATTTCTACCGAGGGGATATCAACCAATACATTTTTGTTTCAATGTTTTGGGTTTGTTCGTGCGTTTGCCTAAAAAAAACTGCTTAATTTAGCATAACAATAATTTCAGGA